>JAOXNN020237486.1:0-11108 GCA_028571205.2 Hydropsyche betteni
AAGGATTGATTTGCGATTTTGATTATCCCCTTGGATTTGTTGGATATCTCCAGGGGGACTACTTGAAGCTTTTAGATTGAGATCTCTTTTCTTAGTCTGTTTATCTGTTTGTTCTTGGCTGATGAACTGTTCTCCTCAACCAAAACCTTGAGTTGGCGTATCGGGCTCTCGTTCTCCAGGCCGTTTATCTTAGTTTGTTAAAAAGGAGCTTTAGTTCTGCTAATTCCCTGTCTAACCTCCATACAGTACCAATAAATATAATAAATAGTTTATGTTGATAAACAGTAAATCAGTACCAAATTATAAATAAATATTCACTTATGAGACGAGCAATCAGACTGTTCTCGAGTACAAATATATTAATCAAGCACTCAAGTTCACCAAGAGCCACTAATGGATCTCCTTTGATCCCGCCAAAAGGACTGCGAGGGTTGGAATAACTCATTATGCTTCGCAACAACTTGGATAGATAATTCATATATAACCCTAACCAATTAACAAGGTAGTTTAGTCTGGAAACACCTTAGCTGTGGTGGAGAGTGTAAAAATTGCTGCCGACGTCTATTCGCCTGTAAGAGGAAAGATAGTGGCACATAATCAACCGGTCGTGGACAATCCATCGATGGTTAATGAGTCACCATTGAGTTCTTGGATATTGGAGATCACCTACGATGCCGAACCTCAGCTTTTAACTTAATAAGAATATAAAAAGCTTGTAGGTTGACAATCGAGTAAAATGATATCATATCTATATCTATTGATATTTGGGTTCTGTTGAAATCATAATGATTCTAGGATATAGGTGTTTAGTTAGTTTTGAATATTTGATCAGACCCATACACCCTTCTATCATTTAAGAGATTTCAATAATAGTTATGCTGAGCTTAGCTTTGAAATTATTGAATTGGTAGGAAGGCCTCACCAAACTCTGGGTTTATCATTGAGTGGAGCATACCAATTTTTATAGTATAGTTGTGCTAATTAAATCGACTAATCTTGAACCTTCTTCAAAGCATACATACCGAGGTTTATGTATTAAGTGTTTTAGACGCTCTAATTGAAGTTAATCTAGGGTTAAATATTCATCACTAAGCCTTCTTGACAGCCTTGGCGTGCTTTCTTTTGGTTCTGCCTGGCTTTCCACCTCCCAAAGGAGAGTTGGCTGCGAAGTCAACCTTCTTCTCAGACTCTGTTCTGACCTGGAATTGCGAAGCATCAACCAAATTCTTCCCTACCTTGATGTGTCTTTGGAAGATGAGGCAACGAGCGTGATGAATGGACTTAGCTTGACTTCCCTACTTGTAAATTCTTGTTTGGAGTCTCCTCTCCATGAACTTGTTGAGGGTCAGACCCAGTACGTAATCGAGCTTTCTCTCGCTCTCACTCAAGAGTCCATATCGTGCCATTCTTCGGAGAAGGGCGGCACCTTCGAATAGTCTTCTGGGATCCTTCTATTCAAGTGTGAGGAGCTCTCTGGCAGCCTTTCTAATTTTGGCGAGGGTGAGCTGGATTCTCCATACCTCTCTTTTATTGCGAAGACCAAACTTGCCGACGACGTTGAGCTCATTATCGAGTCTTTCCTTTTCGTAAGGTCGTCTGGGTGTTTTGGAGGTTTTTGAATCTGAATTATAGAGGAGATGTACAGTTCCTGTATGATTTGCCCATACCACAAGTATTATTAAAATATTAATATTTAATTTCGATTAAACAAACCACTTTCTTAACTCTGCATCCCAACTTTTGAAATAATCTCTGTAATACCAAACTTAAGTGGTGTATGACAAAAAGTTAATTCAGGAAAGTTCTAAGAAGAAATATTTAAATATGTTAGGTGAATTGGAAAAAGAGTTTGATGGTAGAATATGATACAATCAAGGTTTTAGGTTGGGGTGAGGTGAGGGGTATACCATTCCATTCATTGCGTAATGAGGGTAGGCGGTGGGAGGTATGGTAAAACCAGGATTTACCATCGGCATTCCCATGTTATACATATTATAACCCGGGTACATCTGAGAAGGGTACTGGTTAGGCATTGTGTTTGGAATTATAGGTACTTGTATGGGTTGTTGATTATACAAACTGAATGTAGGCTGAGGAGGTTGAGAGTTTGTTGATATAGGGGGTGTTTGTACTGGTTTATCATCGAGTTTGAGGCCTTCAAGACTGAAAAGATCAATTTTCGCAGGTTATTGGGCTGGCTTGGGAACTGCTGCCTCGTTCATGATATCTATCGCAGCCTGTTATTCAACTTTCTGTTGCTTTTTCAATTCGTGAGGCCCCAAGAACTTCTTCCCATTAGTCTTTTTCTCCTCTTTCTACTTTATCTTTGTTGCTGAATTGCTAAACATCGAATTAGGTTTAACGCTATAACCTGGATCAAAGAATTACATGGGTTAATTACTCTAAACCTTCTGATTGCTCTCAACTCCAGTGAGTGATGCCAAGAATTACTGCTTAACATCCCTATATTTATCCTCAAACTATGCTGGAGTGGGTAGCTGTTTAATATAATCCAAATGTCTGGTGAAGAACACTTTGTATTTGTCAACCTTCTTCACTAAATACTCCATAGTGTAGAGAGCTTTCTGAATTAAAAGGATAATTACTGCTTTCATAGCATAGGGAACATCGAGTTAGAGTTTACTTATCAACAGGGACCCTACGATTGAAGCTTACAGTGTTTTGGCTGCCTTACTGAAGTCGATCAGTAGGCTTTAATTAGGCCTCACTCTGATTCCTCCAGGTTGAGTGATTTCATCGACAAGCTTTTTCTCGTGCTCTATGTTTAACATCCCTTCCAGTGCTTCCCAAGAAAGTAGTTTAAATTCATCCTTTTTCTTGCTTTAAACAGGTTAGACGGGTTGAGGTTGGTTAGAAATTTACTCAGCGGGTGTTCCATTACTGGGTTGAGGAAGTTCTCTAACCTATTACTCATCGTCGGAAAAGCCTCCGAGGGCTTTCGGTTTTGTGACTGGTTTGTTAGCTATGTTGGAGAACAATCGTACTTGCCTAGCTCTCCTTTGGCTTCTTCAATACGAACCCTTATGGTTTTTTGCCTCTTACAAACATTGCGTGTAAATAAATAAATATCAAAATTCAGCCAGGGTAGCACTGCAATTTAATCTGACTTTATTATAATACAGAGGAAGGTAAAGGGGGTGTTGAGTTCTGAGATAATTTAAATTGAATATATCAAATATAGAGAATATTGTATGTTCGAGAATTCCAGACGTCCTGGAAATTATATTCCTGAATAATATAACTATTACCCCTGGACCAGGTATATTGCTCTTTGCAGTTGCGTTCCTCTCGTACTCAGCTTTAGGAATGCTGGGTGCTGGAGAGTTCTTGCAGATATTTTAGTAAGCCTACCCCGGTTCCAACAACTAAGTATTCTTTAGTTCTTTCTTCTATTTAAGCTGTCGGGGGAATCTCGTAGTACTCGTATTGAAACCTGGCTTAATGATTATTTTGTCCTATTGCTCTAATTTTATGTTTGACACTTTCTGACTGAGTGTTTTGGAACTCTGGGAGTAAAACTACACGTTCGAGGTGTTTCTGTTTATTACTGGTTCTCGGGAGCATTTAGATTTGAATGTGTAGTCATTTGGGTTGCTGCTCTTGTAAGGGGGAATCAGTGGCTAAGTATTGTAAAACTTATCCGAAGAACAGTTTCGAACTGGTTACTTAAACCTTTCAACGTTAGCACCGAAATTACCTTGGTAGGTAGAGTTAATATTGTCTATGGCAGTTTTCTAGATGCATCGGGTTTAAGCGTAGCATCCTGGCCCCAAGTGAGCAGCATCTTAAAGCATCGCATTTTTCTGATCAGCCATTTTTCTACCAAAAGCAACATTCAACTCTTAATATTTCTTAGCAGCTCTACTTAGTGTGCTCTTCTTCGAATTACTGCCATTCGTGTTCTGTTCGTTCAATGGTTGGTAGGTGTAATAGCTTTTAGGCGAAAGGAATCGTTTTTATTTTACTCCAAACTTTTAGACTCGTTTACCAAATTTAGGTTTCTTCGATACTGATGAAGAAAGTAAACTTATATCGTAAGAGCCTGGACCCGGAGTAGAGTCTTTCATGTACTAAACAGAATCAAAACTCTCATCAGAATCCTGAGTCACAGAGCTCTGGGACTAACCTCCTGTCTTGTTTTTCTGCTTCTCCAATAGTTTCAAGTATAGCTCTTTGGAGTTTTAGGTTCGTTTTAACTGGGGTGCTTTAATCTGGATCTGTTCAGTCTCATAGCTCCCAGGGCCTACTCTCTAGTCGGCTTTGTTGTGGGTGGGCATTCTTGGGCATCGAGACTTACCGAAGGATGTTCCAGGTTTTAGATTCTCTGCATTCTCTTTCTTTATCCTGTTCTAAATCCTCCCGCTATGAATAATTCTGTGGTTCCACCGATTCACCTTATTCTATTATTCTACGAAAAAATGCTTCTATTCTGAATTTTTGTGGGGAATAGAAGATACTGGTTTGTAGTTGCATTTATTGAATACTTCCTGCAGGGGACAGGTGTTCTGCGGCACTCTAAATGCCCCTCTGCTTATGTTTCCCTACACACTCTTCCAGTATTCGCGAGGATTGCTGAATAAGTTATGGTTTACTAAACTCCTGGCCCTGGGGTAATACTTCTTGTCGAGGGATCCTCAATCTTAGATGTTCTGGACTTAAAGAAATGATTGTTCTTCTGCTTTTAAATCACCATCAACCCTTCTTGCTCATTAATCAGCAATACTTTTTAAGTGTCGTAGAGCTATGGCATATCGTAGTGTCCAGGCCCTGGAGTGGCTGAAGAGGATACGGGATCATGCTATTTGCTTCTACTGACAGTAAAGGAGAGGGAAGCCTTTGTGATGAGCTTATCGGTGGCGAAGTAGGCCCCTGAGTGAGTGCAGAGTTACCAGGCCCAAGGTTGTCTGAGGACTATCGTTAGAAAATAATTTAGCGGGGAGAGCGACTTACCATTGCCATTCTACAGATGGAAATTATATGTATGTATGCATCTATCAACGGGCTAACAACCACATGACTACCATCCTCACCCGGTACGCAGTCGCGTGTGATTGGGTAACCATACACATAAAGGTACAGCAAGAGGTCATCGGTATTCGAAGGTAGTCTGACCCGAATGTCCCAGGCGTTAAAACATCCTGATATTCTAGGACGCCATTCTCTGCTCACATACAGCTGATTTGCTTTTCACTGGGTCCCCCTGACTCAGCGTTAAATATCAAGCCATTTCCCCAGCCGGACTTTTCTTCAATTTAAAACTGGGTTTGATTGTCACTTGTCTGTCGTTGGTTGTCTTAAATTTGACAGTAGTGCTTGAGAGTTTAGCTGAGGTCATCGAGGTCTGGGTATTTAGTGCAGCAGAAACTAACAAGCTAGACGAAGGAAATTATATTATTTCGGTCAGTATTGATCTGACTATTCGTTAGGGAATAAAAAGATGAGCACCCCCAACAAATCCAATGTTTACCGGCACCACTAGCAAAATCTAAATAATAAGCGACAAAGGAGCGTTCGAAAACAGTACTTAGCTGCTGAGAAATTTAAAACTGATTAGTAGCTCGATGCTGAGCATAAGCAGCTGCTAAAAATTCTCAAAGTATTGGAGTTTCGGGTAAACAAAATGATGGAGGCTAAACTCATCCATTCGATGAGCCAGCCAATCAGAAAATTGAGGAATACTTCCAAAAAAGAACCCTAAAACTAATCCGCGCTTCTCTAAAAGTAGGACAGCAACATCCAATCTATGGTCAAAAATTAGCACCTAAACATTATTCGATTACAAAAGCGATTTAATAAAATATCCTCCCCGGAATATCGACGGAATATTACCACTGATCTCTCTGCTGCTCGATCCGAGCTGGCTCTTCTCAGATCCAACATCCAACTCTCTAATAGACTCGTTCATAAACAGGCAAACCAACTCGCATTTGTCTCGGTCGAAGATTAACACAACGCTCTTATCGAAGAATTGGCCTCAATAAAGGCGTCATTAAAACTACAAAGCGACAAAAACTTTAAACTTGAGCGCCGACTGCAATAACTGAAAAAGAGTCGGAATTCCAATAACCCTCAAGCCCGGAAATCGGGAGAGTCGAGTTTAGAAGAAACTCACCATACAGTGGGTAAATAGTTACCGTCTCCTAAATAGCTGAAGGTCAAATCAAGGTTACTGGAAGTTAAAAGGAAAATGGTGGAAGAGTTTAAAGCTAAAGTAAACCAACTTAATTAAAATATGCATTTGCTCACGAACCATCTGAAATAGACTGAAACAACTATAACTGACATATAGAAGCGAACGAAGGACCAGCAGTAGCTGAGATATCGGTTTAGGAGAATGTGATGTTTTATGTTTTCGACGAGTGGCTTATCCTTATACTTGAATATATTAACACCTTAAAATGTTTCGAGTAGCAGGATCTTATTGTTAAATGGTTTACTCAACCCAAATCTAAAGTAAAGTAGGCATAAAGAGGCGCAGGATGAAGCAAATCTAGTGTAATAGTTAAAGATGAGGTAATAAAATTAAAGAAAGATGGACATATAGCAATTCTTTACTGACATAAATATTCACAATAAAAAAGCACCCAAACACCAGTAATCGATCAGTAAAATCATCAACTAAGCGGCAGCACTAGCAACACACTCCAAGTTTCAGTCTATGGAAAGTGACATCTCCAATCTCTATAAGGAACTCAAACACAACTTTGACAAAGATACGCTCAGAATGCCCAGCTAGTAAGGAAGTAAACTCTTTGATAAGTACATGCATTCCAGCAGAATAATCCGATTTCCAAAAATCTTCAGAGACTAAAATCCTTTGCAAATTAATACGAGAAGGAAAAGGCAGTTTCCAGGATTGAATGAAAACCCTTCTACAGAGAGCGTTGGAATGAGCAAGGATGAGGTCTTTGTTGTTGAGCGATCGCCTAATAAAAAGACTATTGAATAACCAGTTCAGAATACAAGTAGCGACTTAGCTCAGGCCATTTAGTTACAGCTAAAAGGAAGAAGTCAGAGCACCTCCAAAGTCATAATTACGCAAAGGCGTAAACCATCAGACGAATATGTATCTTTAACCAAATAGCATCGGTCGAAAGTATTAGTAAAGGAGCCTTCAACATTAAGTCTCATAAGAAATGGCAGAAGGTTCAGCATCCCCGAGCAGAAGATATTTTTGGAGCATACTATCGATGTATATGGACCCAGATTACACGCTACTAATCGGCAATCTCAATAATTGAAATAAGCGAGGTAATTACCTCAGATCGCCCCTCACCCAGTTAACCTTAGGGCCACTCGCTTTGGATATTCCAACGACCCTGCTGCGATGCAGATAGAATCTATGCCGATTTCTCCTCTAGGGGGAAAAACTATTCATATGTATATGTCCCCTCACAAAATACTTCCCCAACGATCTCTACCTCTAAAGTAATCGGCATCTAAAACACCCAAAAAATACAAACCCAAAAGAGTGTTGGTTCGGGATTTAAAAATGCAGTTTTAGCCGCTGCTGCATCAGGATTTCTTAAGGTTGATGCTGATTTACAATCACATCAGCGTGAAATAGAATAGGTAAGGCATGTATAAAGCATTTATTGGTCAGGGAAACAATAGTGGGCTAATAAGGAAAACGCTGAAATCGAGGGGCTACTGGAATATTGTAGACTCAATCGAAGAGGATACCAACTTCGTATGGACCCAGCTAAGAAACAATAAGTTCTTTGAGCGACTTCAGCCTCGAGAGATTGAATACGAGGATTTGAGCAGCGAATAGCGCAAAGAATACCCTCTGTCCCCCTTAACAAAATAATTTACATCTGAGAAAGTTCACTAATCTAACTTTCTGGAGGTTGTCTAAGCTATTTTACCTCATCAAATTCGTAATCAATACTTCAGTAATTTGATTAACACTTATTTGAGGAAACCAAAGGGAATTCTGAGTGGTAAGAAAATACCTTAGTTCGTACAACTCAGCCAACCCCTTAAACTCAACTCTCTTGATGTCTAAAACTCTCATTCCATTAAAATGCATAACCATGTAGACTCCGCATCGGCTATCGGTAACAAAAAAGGGCTTTTGTTTTTCATGAAGAGATACTATACGCTACTAAAGCAAAACCCTTTTTAAGTTGTTCCATAAACTATCCATCTATCCTAAAAGCTTGTAAACGAAACCTTTCTCAAAGATAACATCAGTTTTGGATTGCCTTGCATACTCAAACCTGGATAGTGCACCAATAGAGGGCAAGGAATCACTGTACATACATCATGGGCATCCCTCAGTGACGCAATAAACAAAAACACAAAACACTCAAATGGTTAGGATCGTACCCACATTATTCAGAGATATGTCATGCCCTTTCTCTACAATAGTCGGAAGTTTGATATTCGAGTATGGGTACTTTGGAGTGGCAGGCAGGCTTGGTGGTATAAGTAAGGATATATAAGAACCAGTTCAAAAGAGTTCAATCTGAAAAACTGCAGTAAGTTCATTCATTTAACAAATGATGCAATTCAAAAGTTTTCTGAGGACTACGGGAAGTACGAACCCGGCAACAAGCTATCTTTCAACGAGTTCCAGAGATATTTAGATAATACAACCCACGGGAAGCTGAACTTCTGGTAGAGCATTTATCCAGAAATGAAGAGGATCGCTAAGGATATATTTAGGGTGGGGCACTTTGTCATGGACTCCCAGAACAAAATGTTCGGGTATGAGCTGTTTGGGTTGGACTTCATGATAGATTAAAACTTCAAGGTCTGGCTCATCGAGGCAAATACTAACCCATGCCTTGAGACTTCGTGCTCCATCCTCACCCGACTCATAACAAATATGATCGATAATGTTATCAGTATAGCAGTGGATCCTTTGTTTCCACCTCCCAGTTCATGGAAAAAAAGGACACCTTGTTGGACAATGGAGACTTTCAAGTTTTAACTCATTTACAATGGCTTCTGGTAGACCGAGAAGCTCGAGCTGGATGAGCAAGTAAAGTTTGAGGACGATAACGATGAGTTCGAAGAGAAGGAATAGATTCAAGCACAACAATGAAACTGCGAGGATTACGGGGGTCGTTAATAATTGATGTAGGTGAATTTTAAATAGCTTCACTTCTTGTCGGAGTGTTGAGAACCCTTGGTGGCTCCGACACCTGGCCTTCCGTGGCGAGTGGGTTTGTAGGTGATGGCGAACTCCCCGAGGTACCTCCCGATCATGTCGAACTTGACTTCAACAGGGGTGAAGGATTTGCCATTGTATACTCCCACAACGTTGCCTATCATTTCGGGCATGACGATGCCGTCTCTGAGGTGTGTTTTAACGAGAGATGGCTTCATGCCTGGCTGACAGTTCTTCTTGGACTTGCGGCACTTCATGAGGAATCGGTTGTATTTGTGCTTGATTTCTGCATGATGGGGGAGATACTTCTGGAGAAGCGACGGCGAATACGGGCTCTGAAGAGATCGACCATATCTTCAGTGGAGAGCTTTTCGAGCTGGTCAAGGGTGAGCCCTTTGTAGCTGTTCTTGTTGAAGGCTTTGTCTTTCTTTTCGACGGTGGCCATAATAGTGGCAAATAATTAAGGAATATTATTTTAATTTGCATATTCTACATTTTCATTAATTCCTCTGAGCTGCTACTCTTTGGAAATCCAAACAATTTCATAGAATAATGTCTACTAATTTAACTATAAATATCTAGAGAGTTATGTAGATTAATATAATGGGAGTCCTAATACTGGCGCATAAATACCCATTTAGAAAATAGTATTGAGGAGTCTGTGGGGCTACAGCAGACATTTAGACAATTCAAACTGAACTCAGCGACTGGTCTTACTTGTTTGTACTTTCATTTCTCAATACTATGCTGCCTGTTTTAGCAATTCAATTAATTGTGCTTCTGAGATAGATTTATTTAATAGCCGTAAGAATTTATCTCTTTATGGAGGTCCGTTCATTCTCTCCTTTCTCATTTACAATCAGCTCTCAAGAATACTTCGACGAACAGTCCCTCCTAGATGTATCAGAAGTAAGTTAGAACACAACCTACAAAAATAAATAGGCATCCAGTCTCCGCACCAAGCTCGTCAAGTAACTAGACCTTCCAGACCACTAAGGAATCATCTAGCTCGTCAAAGCCTTTCGCGAATACAAAGCCAACCCCTGCCAGTAACTATCTGGGGAGGTGGAAATTTACCCGTAGCTGGTTATGATGAAATTGTTGGACACTTCAAAGACCTATCCGATTGGAGCAGTGGAGTTTGTCATGGAGTTCAAAGGAATCAAGAGATTCGAGGTGGTAGTCATGATGGACGCCTACAATCTCAAGGACATCATCCAGTAAGGTAAAGTCCGATAAACCGATCAGACTCCTATGACGCAAATTAAGTGCGTGCAAGACTACATAAAAAAGCAGTATTTGTTCGAAGGCTATGTTGGGAAGGAGTTCAAAAGATAACCAAAATGGACATCTATTCTCAGAGCAATCAAAGAAGTAGGGTTTTATTTACTTGGCGCCTCTCTAGGCATCGCGCCATAAGTACAAACCATGGGTGGTTGTCATCTCATATGCCACAACGACTGCATTGAGTTCGCTGTAAAGAAGGGCCTGATTTACGGGTCCTGGAGTTGGTAAATTAGGCAAAGACTAGAAAGTGAACTTTTGGCAATGCTGGAGATTTTGCATAAGTACCAGATTGCTCACAGAGACATAAAGCCTTAGAATATTGTGTACTGCTAGAAGAGCAACAAATTTCAACTGATTGACTTCGGTTGCTCCGCTTATATTAAATAATCTAAGGAGTCAAATAAACCCTCCTTAGTTTATTTCGTTGGAACTGAGGGATACTAGAACTAAGAGCTGTTAAAGCTATAGAAAACAGGAGGAAAAGGTGAAATCAACCTTTACTAAGCAGACCTTTATGCTGCTGATGTCACTATTAGGAAGGTTCTCTAATTTAAAGGTTACACTGCATCTTAGGCCCCGTAATACAAGCCCTACAATAATTTAATGGAGGAGTTCTGCATCCATCTGAGTCGATTTCCAAGCAGCAGTGTGCAACTTGAGCAACACATAATAACAATACCAC
>JAOXNN020237571.1:0-11081 GCA_028571205.2 Hydropsyche betteni
ATACTGTTATGAAACAACAAAATAAAATCCAGCTTTTTGAGCATAAGAGGGTTCGCACGGTTTGGGATGACTCACAGGAAAAATGGTATTTTTCGGTGGTCGATGTAGTGAGCATACGCTCGAGAACGCAATACAGTAATCTCCATATTAGAGTTGTTTAATGGTTTATTATAGGGCTGCTCTAGTGGGGTTCTATTTAAGCAATCAGTGTACTCCGCACCGACTATATTAATATTGAGAGAAGGGCTAAGCGATGTCCTTAAGTGCGAAAGTTGATGATAGATGTAAGGGCGGTATGACATGGGAGCAGGTCTCCTAAATTCGACGGTAAGAATGTATAGCTTTGGTACTGAAATGAAGGTGCTATTGGTACGCCTTTGATTTGTCAAGCTGGTGATAATTAGGTGGAGTGGTTTTAAATCTTTAATAGAACATAATTCAACTATTAAACATCGTAAATCTATCACCTCTAAAAGCATAAATCAACCTATCGCTTTGACTACCTCAACTCACTAGCTGAATTTTAGATTTGAACAATAATAGTAATTTAGTATTGTAACTATATGGAACCACAGCTTCACCATAACGTCAAATCGCCTATGAACCAAAATCAATAGAGAACATTGAGCATACTGAAGGATCAGCCAGAAGAGGAGTTTAGAGCGTAGCGAACTGAGTCGGGAAAAATATTCAAAGAGAGAGCAGATAAAATGTGGGAGAAGCACCAGAACTTCTGCGTTGAATCCAAAGTGATTAATCCGATCAAGGCGATAGTTTCGAAAAGTAAAAAGCGTTTCGAATGGGATGGCTATGACCTTGACCTGGCTTACATCACTGAAAATATTATCGCTATGGGGTTTCCTAGTGTCCAGTTGGAGTCCATTTACAGAAACTCTCTGGAGGATGTTAAGAAATTCCTCAAGGAACGCCATCGAGATCATTACAGAGTGTACAACCTGTATAAACTAGTGTTAATTTAGCTGTTCGTAGAGAAAGTACGATAGTGTACACTTTTAGGGGCAAGTCATTTAAATGCCCTTCGACGATCACACTCCTCCGCCATTCGAGCTAATTTACTCTTTCTGCGAGGATATGGTAACTCGTGAGGTAAAGTAGACAACATGGTTGGATCAACATAAGAAAAATATAGCCGCAGTGCACTGTAAGGCTGGAAAGGGAAGGACAGGACTCATGATATGCTGTTTTCTTATGTATTCTAATCAAGTGGCGGGAGCAGAATAAGCAATGGAGTACTATGCAGCTATGAGGACATTCAACTATAAAGGAGTTACTATTCCTAGCCAAAAGAGATACATCCTCTACTTTTAAGCAGCACTCAAAATGGGTATTACCCACGATCAATACCTTAAAATGGTTCCTTCTGTACAGTTAATTAGTGTAAGGGTAAGTCCAGTACCAAATATTAATGTATTTAGTGGGTGCGTACCATGGGTACTGATCGAGAACAAGGATAACGAATTCAAATCCAAGTATAGCCACTAGTTGGTTAGCTATAAGGCTGGTTAGTAGTTCTTCGAGATTAAACTGGATACCAAATTTCCAGTTCAAGGCGATTTCAAGATCTCCTTCTTCACCAAGGGTGTCCTGAACAAAAGCTAAAAGTTTATGCACGTATGGCTGAATACATTCTTCCTTACGGAGAGTTCTATTTGCCTATCAGCCAGAGAACTAGACTGTGTCAAGGAAGGCGACACCCGGTTCAGCGACTGCATGACCATGACCCTCAGATACTAGAACATTCGATCGGGCTCTTCAATGTCTTGATTCTTAAGTACAAGTTTAACTATAATTAATGAGTAAAAAGTTTCTTTCGGAAGCCAGATAAATCATCAAAACTCTGGTCGACTACAACTAGAACTTCTGGGAGAAGCTGTAGGATAAGGAAAGCTCTTATTACTGGTCGCTCAAAGTGTACGACATTCTGACCATCCCAGCGAAAAGATAAAGGTATAACCAGAGGATACTCGAAGCTATGGGGTCTACTATGCTCATATTGGAGTACTTCCACAATACGATGCTTAAGGATAATGAGCTTATTGAGAGATCTAAGGAAAGGTTGATGACAGAAAGTAAAATCAAACAGACATCACAGTTGTGGATATTATCTCTGTATTTAGACAACTGCAGCGAGTAGAATTTTGTCAGAGGGTTCATTCACCGGACAGCTTGTCTTCCGGATGAGTTCACAATGACCGACAACGCTGAGTAATTATACAAAAAGGAAATGAGTCAAATTTAGCCAATCCCCTACAAGTAAGCCTACTAAATCCTCAACCAGTATAGGGATCCTCGCTAGTTTGGTACCAAAAGCATAATGTAGTATAACTAACATTCTCCTACGTCAGTTTCTTAGACTATTTAGTGGCAAAAGGTCTAACCGTTAGCCAGGCTATCTACGATTAAATCATAATGTGCCTACGATTCTTACAGAATGCTTCCAGAGTGCTCACTAAAGAGTTTATCGTACATATTGCACTATTTAGGATCGGATAGTAAGCTTATTGTTCATGCTCCAGTCCTTCCTCAGATTTCATGTGCTTCCCTACACCAAAACTGTTCGATAACTGATGGTGATGGCTGACGCCTTTAAAAGATTTCCTGCTCCAATCGGTGTGGTGGCAGATTAACTGCTTCGAATGCTTTACGCCGAACTTAAAACTCTGGGATACAATTACAGAGAGAACCTAAGGCTAACGATACCTAGTTTAGACTCTGTTGACACTAAGCACCTTAATACAGAAGCATTCCTAATAAGAAAAGACTAAGGTATATTCGCTAAGGACTAGTTCTGTAGTCCAGATGCTGTTCGTAAATGCATAATGATAAACATCTTCAGGTGCTGCTACAGGGAGGATAAGTAGCTGTTTGAGAAGCTACCTCTACTAGCCGAGCACATTGCTTTTAGTTACTACGGTAAGATGCTAAAGGTATTGGAGATCACTGAAGAGCTGGATAACTTTGAGGATATAAAGGCCATTCAGTTGAAGAATTTGGAGATTATTGCGTAGGCCATTAAACAGTAATCTATATTCTCCGATCAGAATGAATCCAAACTGGAGATTAAGAATATGTATTTCGATCCAGATAACCGGGTATTCGAATTCCCTACCTTTTAGATTGCATGCATTAGTATTGATGCTTTTACTGACCTTAACATCTCTAGTAGAAACTTTAGGGATCTCTTACTGCAGAAATCTAACTAACTGCCCTTCCATAAATAGAAATTGAGGCTAGTTTTTTAAGGAACAGATGCAGAGTTCAGGAGAGTATTGCATATCATGGCTGAAGTCTACCCACAGTACTCCAAGTAGTACTACGACATAGAGATTTATATACTTCCTCCGAAGAAGGGTACCTTCCTGCTAGCTACATACTTAGCTCGAAAAGATACCTGGTATTCTAGATATGTCTATAATGCGTTTAGGCGATTCTCTGTATTTCCAGAGTTCTATCCAAAGCCAGAGAACAGAATGGTCCTTCCCTACTTCTTAATGGAGAGCACAATCCAAATGTACCTTCGGTAAGCCTTCCGATTTCTGAATGTACATGTATTTCAATGCAACTTAACATTCTCGACTGGTAAGACACAGCTACTCTACTTCTGCCAATACATTAATATGGGAGTGTCAGCTTATATATAGATCCACCGAAAACTCAAGGCAAAGTACTAGGAAATGGAGTTTATGGAGCTGTATGTGGATAAGGTTAAGACTTAAAGACGAAAACTAGACTTCGTTGGTAATTTTGAGTTCGACATATGCGATTGTAGTGGAAAACCATTAGCAAAGGCAGTAGAGAATCACCTAAAGATTCATGATTTTAGACTTGTGCATCTGCCAATGCCCTACTTTATGGGTACTGCCTGTGAACCATACAATAATACACTCGAAATAGCGTACTTGAATGTAGCTAATTCCAAAGTTTTCGAAAGCTAGGTATGCAGTAGAAGTTTCTTCGGTATGTACGAGGGCGATATCGACTTCCCTTACAAATCACTCTTCTCAACAGCTTCAGTCACAGGTATGAAAGTGGAGGTTGAGTAACCCACCAAGATCCTGGTTGATGGCCAGCTCTTTGAAGATGTCAAAAGCTTTGTAGTCAAAAACTCATTGGGAATTCACGAGGGAAAATAGCTCAGGCAGTTTACGCTTCCCATCAAAACATTCCTACCTTTCGGGTTTAGATAGAGTGAGGTACCTCAGTTCCCAGTATATTGATGCATATAATGAATTTTAAATGAAGGATCGTTATAAGGTGCTCATCATCTGTCTCTCCATCCTCTTCGTCATCGTTGCTGCAATAGTCATCTTAGGGTTCTGGTTTCATAAGGTGTAGCTCAACGAATATGCATTCGCTTACAATACCGTCTTCAATACAATGAATGAAGTAGTACCCAGAACCTAAGGCCGCTACTTCATCGGAATCGATATGAAACTAATCACCTTCCCTAGAGGCCTTATACCTATTACAATCAATAAAGTGTGCTTCACTCTGGACAAAACTCCTTTGAAGATTACTGCTCTTTACATGGCAAAATTAGAGCAGAGTTCTCTTCTGTCTCTCTACAAAACCCACGGCGAGAACTTCATGAGCATACTAACTGGGACAGTCCAACAGGCAGTATCGGGAGAGATTTAGAAGTACTCTATTAGTGATTTGATTTCAAACCGCAACATCACCTAGAATTCAATCGGAACAAATGTGATAACATACGTTCAGAGTAACTTCCCCTTCGTCACATGCAAACATTTTTCACTAGGAAATATAGGCACTGATATTCCTAATAATGCCACACTTGAACTAGACCTTACCCTCCATAATTATCTGGCTGAGACCCTCATTCAGCTTATTAAAGTTAAGAAGGAACTTGTATATTTGAATTCTGGCGGAAAGGAGCTACTAGCAGCGGTATAAAACAACTAAGCTGATATGTTTCAGCAGATATGCAGCAAGCTCAGGACGAATTTAACAGGAACTAACGTCCAGGATAGATTGGGTGCTGCACTCTATGCAATTTCCCGACGATTCAACGCTGAGACCGACCAAATAACCATCAGAGTATGATTTTGAATGTAATTCATATTGCATTAAACACATCATAACTAATAAGTCACCATTTTAAAGCATACAGATATCACAATATAGTTTGGCGTTATCTATCGTATTCGCATAGGGAGTTCATTCTCCGAAGCCATCTAATAAACTCTCTTGGACACTTTTTCTATACGAAGTTTTCAAAGTGTCTTGAACTCCATTTCGCCAGTATTACAGAGTAAAGCTGAATAACACATAAATAGTACGTAGAAATCTGCCATATTCGGCTGCTATCCTCCACAGAAATTGTTATTACCTAGAAATTTAGTCCATTCGCTCACACCTTTCAGAAAGTCCTATTTTGATTATAGGAATGCCTGCCTGTTCCTCATTATGCTGTAAAGTCCTTTCGCCCAGGCTTTTACAACTTTTTGCACTGTCATCCGAATCACACCAATAAGAATGTAGGATTTCGCAGACGATCGATAAGAGTTGGGATCTCCTTGCCAATTATTCTGTGCAGACAGTGAGGGATGCCAAAATAAGGTGTCTAATGGCTTTTTAATCCCTGCTTTGATAAACCTAACTCAAACAACCATTACTCTATTGCTGCATTTTAGGAGTCTGTGTGTGTTGCAAAAGGTTGAAAGAAGTTGTTAGATGTCATCCATCTTATGATCTACTGCTCACCTCTGATCTTAGTTGACGGGTATATGGACGATTGCAAAGTTAAGAAAGGCCATCTTTAGTCATCACTTAGTTTTTTGAGTAGATCCTTATGAGAGTAGGTGGCATAATCCAAATGCGCAAGGTTTGATATCTGATTAAGGTATTCGTACCTTCCTAAACCCCAGTTTGTTGAAGTTCATGAGAGCGAATATGAGTTGGGACCGTTCACAGTCGTTCCTCATGTAGAGCATAAGCTCTATTCTATTGTCGTCATACATCTGGGTGAGATTGGCTAGAAACTCTCCCTTCTTATTCTGTTGTTAGAGGAAAGTATTGTAATCCTTGCGATGCTTCAGGAGTGCCTATACTGAATTGAGCTATTGCCTTGAGCTGGTTGGCTTTTTGGACAACTAATTGCGATTGGTAGGTAGCTTATAGGAGAATGCCCTGGATATAAGTGTTAGGGGTCTGGTGATCATACTCAGAGTATTATCTTATAACTTTAATTGAGGTCATATCAACATGAACAACTTCATCTGTAGCTCTTCAGATATAGCTATTCAGAATTGCAATATTTCAAAGAATATTAAATCTTTTATGGCTATGTTTTTACAATGTCTATCGTAGAAGGTGAGCGACGGAGCCACCCTCAGAAACTTTACACTCTGCACAATCTAATAACCTTCCCACTTGTGCAGCGACATCCTGATAGTTAGTATGCTAGCGGAGGCTCTTAAGCAATCTAAAAAAGTGTATTTCATAGCCCTCAGAGATAACTATAGCCACTACGCTTCTCTCTCCAAAAAGATAGGTTGCAACCTCTAACCCTACCTAGGAAATGGGCTAGTTTATGTGGATTCATTTCTATCAGATTGGTGCTACGATCTTCCACTTACTGAAGTAGCTCCACCCACATACGTCGTTCCTTCGACCAAACTAATCACTCTTGATATTGGTAAACTCCATACACTCAAAATTAAATAACCTAAATGCCTTGTTGTTGTAGATAGTGTAAAATTCTCAACTTAATCGTTTGTGTTCGATCTCTATGAAAAGGTACCATTAGTAATAACAAAGGTATTGATTAGGGAAGGACAGTTGGTGCTGGGAGGGTGTAGCCCCGAAACAAAGATGAGCAGGATAATGGCAGAGAATGCTGATGTGAGGCTGATAATGTAACGATAAGTAGGCAATTTAAACAGATTGACAGTTGTAACTGACAAGTAGAACTCAGTACTATGGAAATGGAGTACTCAAGGTTTCGAAATCAAGAATAGCTTATGAACCGAAATAATTGATTCATATTGTAAATTAAGAAAAAGAATTCTCACATAAAAATATTTCGAAAAGGAGTTTGTCGTATTATAATAAACAAATGACCATATTAACTGATAATTAAGCACAGCTGAGGCCCCCTGTACAAACTATCTTCTAGGGTACTAATTTACAACTATTGTTATCATTCATCAGCTTTTCGAATTCTTACCAGATTTCTTGTAGGAAATGTTTCTGCTCTTGCGCCTCCATTAGCTTTTGCTATTTCCACCTCCCAGTCTTGCCAGCATTACGCTAAACTTGTGTAATCGGCAGACATCTGAAATTTTCCCGATTTCCACAATATTATTGATAGCCATACCCTGCAGTAGTTGTGTAAATTTCACAACCTTCGGCTGATTCCTCATGAATGCCTTTATCCCAACCTATCCTCTGACTTATTTGTGAAGCTCTTAAGTGGCTCTTTCAAAAAATTGCCAGACCTAATCTCTTGCTTAATTGTCTTCAGAGGAGGATGAGGAGCCGTCATCTAAAAATTCATTCGTCAAAGGTTAAATACTTAGTGTTTTTCTGTGATTTCCTGACATTTCGTATTGTAACTCTTTTATTATTATCAAAATCAGTCCAATTTAATTAAATCATAGACCCTTCGAACAATAACAATTGTTATGAATAGGCCAGAGGCTGAGCACAGTAAGAATATTACCAACACTGAAATAAAGCTCCAGCAGAAGTATATTACGATGCTACTTATGCGGGATAGTTCCAAGTAAAACACTAAATACAGGGTTTGAACTACAAGTGAGCTTGTGGCAACTCCAGCGGCAACGTAGAAGGGAATGCCCCACCATTTAGGGTTGTCTTTGTTGAGAGATTTGTAAATTACATTTAAAGAGGCTACTCCACAGGAGAACATCAGCAGTAGGACTGATAGGATCATCAGAGCGTATAGGTTTACAGGTGTACTCATCCAGAATGAGTCGAGCAGAACCCGGTATTCAGTTGAGAATGATAGGTAGGGGATTAGAGATGATACAAACGCTGAGAGCATCTGACGAACAGTGTTAAATTCGTACTATCTTCGTTATTCGACAGCGTTGATTTCGATTGGGCTTTTAATAGCACTCCTTTTCCAGCTAACGAAGGCACCTAAGAGGCCTAGAGGTACAGCTCCTAGCACCCATAACACTGGCATGTAGAACATTTATACGAGATTGTAGGAAACAGCTCCTTCAAGCAGTTTCATTACATTTTAAGTGAGCAAACTAACTGGCAGAGTGAGTGGTAGTACCAAACTGGTAGCAATTGCACATCCTTTCCACAGAGACCCTCCCCACATCTTGTATATTTTAACTGCTGAATAGCCTGCTAGCAGAGAACTAACAACAAGTATATTCTTTATATGAGATGGGAATTTGTCGTTAGCTAACTCAAAGTAATGCTGTTTTTACACTGCCAACAGAATTATTAGAGAAAATGCAACTCCAGCTACTTGTATTCCCACTCCAAATAGAACTGAGTAGAGGAGGCGAGCATGAGGTGGCCTAAACACCTATCTTTTATGCTGCTTCCATCCCACTGATACATCCTATGTCATCCTCACAAACTCTTCAAAAGACGAACCGAATATAGATCCAGCACAGGATGCGATATCCCTGGCAACTGCACGATACAGTCTAGCTATTATTACAATACAGTAGACTAGGTTCAGAAGGAAGGATAGGACCAACCATCTAATTCTATCAGACTCAGTGAAGTCTGGAGCAAGGTCTAGCTTCTACTGTGTTTAGGTCCACTTAATTGAATAGTAATAGGTGAGGTTACTAGTGCTATCATCCAAATACCGTTTTGGGTTACAGTCTGCCTGCCTCACAACCAAATCTACTATTTAGTACCTGTCTCCTGACTTCCGGTAGTGGAAGTCTAACTAGATTTGGTTGTTAGGTACGTAACTAACTTGATCTTAATGAAATCCTACTGGGAATCCAAGGTCGTAACTTATTAATTTATCATCCGTTGGGTCGGTATTCTAGTAGAAGGCAACAGTGTCCTCCGCAGAGTAGAATATTTAGTAGTTGTGGTCAATCATCCATTTAAATCTTTACACGTCGTTCTTGCTTATCTGTACAGTGCACTGCTAAGCACACCAGATATTCTCCTTAAACGATACCTACAATAGACAACTATTCTACATTGTATGTCAGCTGATGGTTAAGAATATTGGAATTCTTCAATGGACAAAGTGGTATGTAATTGTAGTCGAACTGGAGATGTGTTGTTCTTGAGTCTAGGTTGTACGCCTTTAGTTTAAGTTGTTGATCAGCCTAATAAGTTGCTTGTGAGTTAGATAGGATGCTCAATCCAAGCAAACAGAGAATGATTGCAGTCATAAATATTTATAAATTATGATACAAGTTGGTGTAACAGAGACAGATAGCAGCTATGGTATTGGGGTTCGAATAACCCTGCGAAACGGATACACCTATCTGATGGTTGTTGTAGGTAGAACTCCCAGGGATTTCGTCAGTCCCGATGGATTTGAGAAATTCTTAAAGTAGCAGACTATCCGAACGAGTATATTCTCTACCATTAAACTAACGATGCTGATGGAGAAGTAGCAGGTAGATCTTATACCGGATTTACTGAAAATGTTGTCGGAATAGGAGAAACCAACCAACCAGTCTATTTTTCGATCTATCGCTCTATACAAAACAGACCTGAAGCGGCATCCAGCACCCAGTGATGTTCCTAAAGTCACCCTGCCACTAGTGCAATACGGAATGGATTTGTACGACCCAATATAGAACAAAAATATAGGGTATGTCAGCAATCTCTTCTACTATTCCACCTACAGATACTACATATGTAGGTTGGATGACCCAGGCAAGAAGTTGACAGTAGTTTGTAATAAAAGTAACTTTCCAGTTGGGCTTATAATTTATTGTGGGGATACACCTTTCTGCCTCTCATGCAGAGATTTGTTGGATTCTAACAAAGATTATAGTCTCCTCATTCCCTGCGACTAAATTGTCAGAGGCCAGCTTCAGCAAACCTGTTACCTATAGAACAATGGGCTACATGGTACTGGTGTTCTAGTATCCCAGAACAAGATTATCAGTGTCAAACATATCGTACCAGAGTACTGCCGCATTGTGGGAGAGAGCATTAGGGTAAAGCTCTACCCATTTACACAAACAATAGTAGGAAGGATAACTTTAATAGATACTCTGAGAGACTATATGGAGATCAGCATAGAATAACAGGAGAATCGACCAATAGAGAACAGCAACTACTCAGTTAAAAAAGATAGAGAGTATAAACTAGGAAAGAAATTAACAGCTATTGGGTTTGGTAAGTACCGATACGCTACAGATAACTTTTAAAAGATAGTTATGCTTCCAACTCTAGAGAAGGGCATAATTTCGAGAGTAGTTAAAGTTAATGATAAACCACTATTCATAAAGACTGATGCAGCTATATTTAACGGATTTTCAGGATGCGGAGTATGGAGCTAACAGGGGTTGCTGGCTATTGCAGTATTTATTGTTGTTCAGGGACCCAGGAAGTTAGTCTGGCACAATTATTCCTACACAATCTAATTCATCGAGAAGGACGACGTATCAAACGACAAAAACTATTTAGAGTAGTTCGACAAAATACAGTGTAGAAAGGATCTGCCTCTTTATCCAAAACTCTGATATTTATTACTCAGACTGTTTACTTAATATTTTCAGAAGTAATTGTTCGATTTAGTCTTCATCATTTCAGCAGACTGAGGAGAAACACAGGCCCTTCTTTTCCGGTTTTTCCTCGGGCTGGATCTCTACCTCCTTCTTCTCAAACTGCATCTCCGAAGTTGGGTTGTTTGTCGATTACGGCGCAGTTGTAGCCATACTGGCCTTAGGCTTGTCCTGAGGCACAATGATTTTGAGAGAGATGTTGGTCACTCCGGTTTCGCTGATGTTCTGACTGTAGTCCAAACTAGGCATGTCGAGCTTCGGCTTCCCGTTCTTCTTGGCGATTCTCACCTGGAACATCTTGTAGTCGAGAGGCACGTCGACGGCCTCTTAGAGAGTGAAGGT
>JAOXNN020237588.1:0-11080 GCA_028571205.2 Hydropsyche betteni
ACTTGACTTGTGTTAGGCTTGCATCTAACTAACCTTGAAGACGAACAGCCGAACTAGTCTATTATTGGAACCGTCTGTTGAGCTATTGGAGTTGTGTTTTTAAATTTGTGTTTTGTTACGAGAGTTGATGACGTTCGAAGCTCAACTCTGTTAGTTGTTGAGACAATATTGTGATCTGTCCCAACTGTTCTTCCTTTTATCTTATCAGGTTCTTGCACTAACTGTGTAATACGACTGTTTACTTCAACTGTCGGCCCTGTTATTCTGCAGCATTCTCTAACTGTTTTTGCGTGTTCTTTATATTTTCTGAGAGTTACTCATTTAGCTTCCTTTGCTTTTGAAGCTAGTTTTGGTAAGCAGCTGTCTGCTTTTAATGTGCTTCATACTTCCTATTGGATTATTACAGCTGGTACCTTAAAGTTGCATTTAATCGTAACTAATGATCATGTTCTTAGCCTTTCTGCTTTAATTATATTTCGAGAGCGATAACTTAGTCTTGCAACTCACTTAGTTTATTTCTTGACTCTCCAGCTGATTGCTCCAAAGTGGCCACATAAGAGGACTGTTGGCTGATTACTTCAGTAAGTTCTTTAATCTGAGTCTCTAAGCTTGCCACTTTGGATTATTTACCATTCAACTAGTCCGTTAGTTACTTGCACTTCTATCGCAAAATATCGATTTGACTCCACTGTTCTTGATCTTTGCTTTTTAATTAACTCAGCTGATTAGACTGTTCTTCTCGTTACTTGCTTAAAGATTGGAGCTAGTGTTGCAGTATCTGTATTCTTTGGGACTGTTCTTCGTTCTATTGCACAAACTTGACTTGGCACGATTGATCATTACGCTATTTATCTAGGTTCTTGAGTTGCATTTTCACAAGAGTGAGCTCTCCAGACATACTATCACGTTATTTGCTCATTTACTTCAGTTGTGCACGCAGACTGTTAGTCTCCTCTCGATATTGATTGGATTGTGTCAGAATTTAAGATTGTTTTTTGTTAGATTAGTGTCTGCTCTGGTTGAGTTCGTCTGCCAAAATATTAGAGTCCTTTGCCTGTTGCTCGTTCTGCTTGCTTAACTGTCTGATTTGCTGTTGTAGATCAAGGACCTATTTTATTTGATGCTTGTGTCTTTTGTTCAACTATGAGAGCTAGTTCTGATACAATTCCAACTGTTTATGCTATGTCTATCTTATTCTTTTAATTTAGTCGAGTACTTTATTATGCTACTTTACCAGTTTACTATTTTAACCCTGCCAACCCTCCGAAGCTTGAGAATGTCTTTTAACTTACTTTTACAAGTACTAAATCTTTTTGGTTTGTTCCTCTTACTTGTCCTTTAGTTATTTATTGAACTTCTGCAGAATATCGATTTTCCTTACGCAATCTTCTTTCTATGAGGAAACCTTACTAAGCTCACTCTGTAAAGTAGCGATTTTCTTCAACTATTCTTAATGCTTGGCATTTAGCTGTTTGAGCTGATTAGGCACTTCATTAGCTGTGGTAGATTTCTAATTGGCTTGTAAGATCTATTTTAAACTCGATGTATATTTTTCGTTTAAAGTTCTGTTGATTGGCATTTACTTACTGCTAAAATCAGAATATGTTTCGGAAGTTGCACCAGTTTCCTGTTTGAAGGTCTGCTCAATCTAACTACAACTGTTTCGCAACTGGATAATAACTTCCCGATGTTTCTGAGTACACAGTTCTAGTTTGATTGTATTTGATGTTCTGTAAGTTTTACTAATTTATTGAGCCATTCCGCTCAACTATTTACAACTTACAGACAGCTCATTGACACTACTTTTTATTCTACTGGCCAAACGAATGTTCAGTTTAATTCCTCTATTTAGTTACATTTATGATTGCTTAGGTGAAGTTTAAACAATTGAGGGTTGCTCAGTAGCCACATTGTGAGTTGCTCTTTAGGACAGCAACGATATGATACTAGCCAGTTTGCCATAGAAAATTTATAGTTTAGGCTGGCATAAGTGCTTTAGTTACTCAGATGCTCTGACATCAATAGCTGTGATCCTTTAGGATATCTACTTCGACTCTTTCACCAGGGATTTTTTGAATTCAGGAAAGTCTCTATGATGTTGATTAGTTGTGCTTAGTTTTTAATTTATCCTGCTAAACTACTTTTATAATGAAGGAAACTCCTTCCAATACTGGCTGTTTATTTTGTCAATACCAAGCAAGAGTTCTTTTGAGATTGCTTACAATTCCTATCTCAATCCATCTATGCTATTTGCTAGTGTTCTGGCCTTCCAGTACCCCTTTGATTAAAGCAAGCTCATGTAGCTGGACTGGCACTCTAAGATCGTCTGTATGAGTCTCTACTCCTAATCCTTCATCTCAGCCACTTTCCTAGTAGCCTTGTTCTTACAGCATTTAATCATTTAATAGCACTGCATGCATCTTGGTTGAGGAGAACCATGATTCGAGCAGATCATCTACTTATTACCACGGCCACAGCTACACAGTTCAATAGGTAGGGAATACTGACGTAGTTTTTGTAGATTCTACTTGAAGCTGCTAAGGCTGTTGTCTATTTGAGTAGTGACTGACTGTCCCATGTTCGGATAGATAATAAATATGAAAGGCAATAATACTAGTAATTAAATATCACTTCGTCAGCATTAGCGGTTATTTATGACTCCTTTCATGAAATCATCATTCACACTACGGAAGCCATTATGATAATAGTTCCTAAAATGATGATTATCGATAGTTATAATAATGAGTTCGACTCGCAGCGTCAATATCTACGTTCTGTAAAATGGTAAGTACATCAAACGCCAGAATGAGGTTGCCGACTTGTTCGTGGGTTCCACTAAAAGCTAGGTCAAAGTGTAGAGAGTGAAGAGTCCTCTTCCCCACAATGCTCTTCCTCCCTCCAAGCAGGAGCAGATACCCGCTGAGCTGAACAACAGCGGAATTCTGTCCCACAGGTCCTAGTACGTGCCGAAATACTTCACCAGCAGAAAGGTCAATTTAACTAACGATCTAAATTAAAGTGCCGCCAACTACACTCCCAACGAGTCCTCCAGGTCGGAAACTCCCTTAAAGAATGCTCTCGCTACTTTCGCCAAGGTTCCTCAAATACCTATTGCTGACAAAACAGCCAAACAAGAATAACCGGAAAGTTATTCTCCTGTGCCTAAATAGCAACGCCTTTCAAGCGAGATGATAAATAGTGCAGTGTTGACACATAAGACAGAGTACAAACCTAAGTACTTTACCAGCAGGAAGGTGAGTTTAGTACCTGATATCGATCAGTGTGCTCTGGAAAAGATGAAACTCGAAACATCGAAGTTCGAAACCCCTGTCAAAAGTCCATTGGCTAGCTTTGCAAAGATCCCTGTGGCTGCCATGTCGGATCGAAACCATAAACAGGAATAACAAAGAAGTGCTTATACTCAGCGGGATAACAAAAGCGATTTTGATGATGAGAGGGATATGACTCAGTTTAAGGATAAGTAAATAGCTCTTTTACATAAACAGATCGACAAACTGACGTTCACTAACAAATCACTGACAGAGTAACTTAATGAACTGAAGAAGGCAGCAGCACTAGATAGCAAGAAGCTTGAGGAACTAGCGAAGTGCAAGAAATAGCTGTAGTAGAGAACCGATTAGTTGGACTATATAAAGAAGGAGTTCTCGAAAATACTAAAAACAGTCAACGAACTCACTAATCAAAAATGTGTGTTGGAGAGAGCTCATCAGGCACTCTGCCTGGAGGTGCTCACTCTGAGGGGATAGGTGATAACCCTACACGACCTTTAAATAAGTTTTATGAAGAGAATTAACTAGAGACCACGGTCGAATCGGCAAGCAAAGTAACCTTCCTTAGGGTAATCCCTACAGAACCAGGTACGGCAGCTAGACAAACGGCTCTTATAAATCTAATCCTACCTTTATCAATAAGGAATCCCTTAGAGCGTAGTAGATTAGATATGTTTATTGAGAAGCTAGCTAAAATGGCAGCATAGATGCGTAAGTGCTTTCCAGTCAGGCATGAATTCAAAACTAAAAACCATCTAAGCCATGCAGCTCCAACTACAAGAGGGAGGTTTTAGGTTAAAGTATTGACTAACGATTGATTTACTATCTAAACTTGCTACTTGAATACCTATGAGTACTGATACATAGAGGATGCGGTGAATAGTATTAACAATTTATGACTATTAAAGTATAATATTCAACATGAGCAAAATAGTCAGGATAGTTACTGTTTGTAGTCTTCCCCTTCTCACCCTCAAATAGTAAAACGGAAGAACTCGGTCTATCTAGCTCTCCTGTGCCACATTCCCACCCAAGTAATCCTCCAGATTTATGGACGCCTACCTCCTCCTCAGATAATATGTCGACAAACCTCTGTAAGCCACGTACTCTAAAAATACCAATCGAGTTAAACTGTTCTGTGACGGACAGAATGTACTAATCAGACTGCTGAAATAGGGTGTGGTTGAGTTGAATACATCAGACTAATCAGATCACCTTTATACCCCCGCCTAAATATAGCAGCTGAAATCCATACCTAGAGCATAGCATAAGATTCACCATTTCAGCCTAGACGCTGCAGCCAGCCAGTTGTAGAATATTTTAGGAGAGAAGATAAAATGCAGCATAGTCTCGATAAACAAAGAATTATTTGTAATATACGGTCGTATTTTTGTACCCTTCTAGTTCAGTCATCTTGAATGTGGCCTCAACAATTCTACTCCCTAATAAATTGCTGAATACTTGAGGGGTGAATGCACCAATGTCGAAGTGACGGTATAAAATCTTTATTCTGATACTAAAGAAGGGTACCGGCTGGAGGTTGTGCCGCCATTAAATGTGGAGACTGATTTCTTGGAGAGAGGATGGGCGACAATCAAATCCACAGCCAAATTCTACTACGGCAGGAAGCAACACGACCTCCTTTTAAAGGCTCTTTAAAAGGGAAAGGCTAATTTTGCTGGGCTATGGGTGACTACCCTTAATATTTCAGAAGCTTTTAGTTATTAGAAAGCTATCTAAGCTACTGTTTTCAAAGTTTACGAAGGCCACTCTTACAAGCTACTTCACGACGGCAAGCTAACATAAATCTAACTCTAAAGAGTAGTCTGCCCCACTAACTAATAGAGCGCTGCTTACGAGGCTAGATAGTTTGCTAGGAAAGAGTTGATCGGCAAGAAAATGATCGTATGGCTAAAGGAGGAGAAGGGCAAGGGTGCAGGGGAAGCTAGATTTGCCCTTATGATCCGTAAGGATGATATGAAACAAATCGATAAGTTACTCCTTTAGAACGGACTCGCCGAAATCAGAGCAAGTTTCCTCAACAAAACTGATTCCGAGGTACAGGCCTGGAAATCCATAAGATAAAAAGCATACAAAGACAAAATCGGTATGTTTTCCAACGATATTGGTGTGTTTAGGTTTGAGGATCTCACCAAGCTTTAGAAGAAAACTCAAATGAACCTAGCTGGAGAGTTCCAGTAGAGGATAGTGGCCAACTCAACCATCAAGCAAACAGCCAACACCCATAGTGCAGTTATAGATTAAATAGTTGATCCCGATATCTTCGTGTTGAGACTGCCATTCCAAAGAGCCCTTATTTCTCTCAAAATAGCAGGTGTTGATACATTTTACAGTCGGAACCACAAAGGATTAATGAAGGAATTTAAAAGTAAGTGTGTGAATACTTTAAATTATATTTATCTGCAGAGAGATGTGGAAGTAAGGGTGGAGTAGCTCGATAAAGAGAACAAGTATTTTGTGGGGAGGATCTTCATCAATAAACAACCCATTGTCGAGACTCTCCTAGCTGAAGGGATGGTCTCCATAACTAACCCTCAGTTTTACGATAAAAAGACCATGTAGATCCAGAGGTAGGCCTAAAAAAATAAGAGGGGGATGTGGATATCATAGCTACATTCCATCACGATCGAAGAGAGCAAGGATATCGTCCAGAAACTAAAAGTATTAGTTACTCACGTCAGTAAAGGAAGGACAATCTATTACCAAACCGAACAGAACGTGAAGATTATTGAAGATAAACTGCTACCCGTGCTGGAGTAGATGGCCGATAACAAACAGCTAAAGCCCTTCAAAAATACAAATTCTGTTCCTTACTTGGTCGCTCCCTTCTAGGGTGGCTTCTATCGAGCCTAGATAGTGACATCAAAATAGCTTCGAGACAAGCACTAAAAGTAGCTGACTAAGTCCTAATTAGTCTATTTCTCTGACTACGGAAACACATAGTTGGTGAGTAAAAAACAGCTATACTAATGCCCCAAACAAATTATTTCGCTGCCTCCCATGGCCAGCTGCATCTAACTCTCCTTCACCAAATAAAATGAATAATAAAACTAGATGTTTAAGGCTTCAGGAGCTGAGATAGTCGGTCAACTAGTAATCTAAACTATGTATACTTTAGTGCTGAGAGACGCCTGTGGGTATGTATCCCGACGCAGGAGGTTCAACACTGCCGTACTTTTCGAAGAGGGGAGTACTGACGTCAGAAACAGCGTAAACTTTAATTTAGTAAGGCAGGGCCTCCTTAAAATATAGAGGAAAAACCTCTAGGAGTTGCTGACTGAAGCTTAAAGAATAGACCTTTACGAATTGGAGCGATAGGCTAGGGGGAGAGGGGAGTTTATGTGGTATGAGAACTGTGGAGACGACCCTTAGTAGTAGGGCGTGATGGGGATGAAGGGAATCAACCAATAAATGTTTGGAGACTTTTGATCTTTATTCGTATCTAACTCTACTAACACTAACGGATTCCTAGATTTTTGAAGTGGCATCTTTAGTCCTATTGAAAACTAATTGTTAAACATTAAATAATTAACCACAGGCGAAATGAAGATATTAACTGGCTGAGTGTTTACGCTGTTGTGCATCCTGACAACACAATTTACGCTAGGGGAGGAAGAGACTCGACCACAAAGTTCTTTGGTACGATAACAGCTGAAGTCAACCAAAAAGTAATTGAGTAGCCCTATTGCCTATCCGTTCAATTCGTGCTATGGCTTCAACTATTTGTAAATCACCAACCTTACGTTCTCCAATAAACCAACTGTTTGGCTGGAATTCTACTTCGTTTTAGACGGAGTGGTGACCAACGATATCAAACTTTAGTCGATCACAATTGCCAGTTATATCAATTTGCTAAAAAGCTGGTAATTTGACTTTAAAGTTGGGAAGTAGTACAAAAAAGGAGATAAATTCAGCTACTAATCTCTTTACCTAGATGAAGGAGATATTGGCTATGAAGCTCTTCGAACTTTTAACCTGGATTTTAACGGCTAAATGGGAAGACAAGGCTGCATGAACATGAACTTCGTTACCAAATTATGACATTTGTTGAAAAAAGACCATTATTTTCAAAGGTTTGGCTGTATTAATAAGTCAATTTGAATATATTTGACAATACCATAATACAAAAATATTTACCTTCCTTACAAGAGGTTATAAATAGACGAATCTGATGTCTATTCCATAAATCTCAAGAGGTTTACATTAAATACAGTTCATTATGATAGTAAATTACCCTAATCAGAGAAATATATACCGTTCTCTCTATCAGTTTTCCACACAGAAGTAGCCGGCTTCAAACTCCAGTCCCTAAATATCTTTCCATACAAAAGACTGTAAAATATGGATTAAGTAAGTAGGGGTGGTTGCCAGGGAGAAACAACTTAGATTAGTGTTTAAGAATAATAGAAATCTAGTTAATAGAAAATTAGATTGGAAATGGAGAGTCTGCCTAAATGTTTCATCAACGCCAACAAGGACAACACCGAGCTCCTCTCCAAATACAATGACATCCTCGTCTCAGCAGTCTTCTGCAAGACTAGGGCTTTCAACCCTGACAAACTCCGGTTTTTAGCCCTCACAGAAAAGTTCATTGTTTACTACCATGTACCTCTTCCATCTAACGTAGGACTAAACCAAAACCAGAGTCAAGCGCATCCTCGAAATTACCTTTGACTGCCGCTTCGAGATTATTCGTGAGCCCTCCAAGGTACCCTCCCTCATTAACTCAGGATGTCCGTACACCAGGCACTCCTATTGGCATAAAGTTCGAGAAGGGAGGACACGATCCAATCTAACTTTACAGCTCAGACACCCAAGCAATTCAGAATTGGAAATGGTATTTGGAAAAGATGATAAACCAGCGTGGATTCCATTCTCTCTTCAAAGCAATCAAAAAGATAGGCAAGGGCAACTTCGCCTCAGTTTATCTAGCTGAGCGTCTCTAAGATAAAAAGCTGGTGGCTGTCAAGGCCTTTTCCAAATAATCTTTGTTTGCACAGGAAAAAGGTAGGGAATCTCTCATGAATTAAATCAAGCTTCTCCGGAAGCTCAACCAGACAAACATCATGAAGCTACTGGGCGTTTATTAGTCAGATAATTCCATCTACATGACCCTGTAACTTTTGGAAGGAGGACAGCTCTTCACTAAAATACAAGTACCCCCACTCCTTTAACTTAGAGCAAACATGTATTCACTACAGATGAAATCAAGCAGATTATGAAGGGGCTACTAATGGGCATTTAGCATATGCATTCCAAAAGAATTATGCACAGGGATTTGAAACCTGAGAATATCCTGCTGAGATATCCCCACTCCTGTGAGCCAGTTATCGCCGATTTCGGATTAGCTACCTGGGCAGACGAATCGGAATACCTGTTTGTGAGGTGCGGAACCCCTGGCTACGTTGCTCCAGAAATCATAAATATCAGAGACATGAAGACTAAAAGTGACCCAATCTGCGATATATTCTCTGTTGGGCTTATCTTCCACATTCTACTGTTCGGAAAGTCAATATTCCCTGGCAAAACGTACAATGATGTACTGGTTCAAAACAGAGCCTGCGATTTCCACCTGGATTCCGCTGAATATTTGGGTATTAATAGGCACGCACACCATCTCCTCAAATGCATGTTATAGAAGAACCCACTAAAGCGAATGCCAGCTATCGAGTGTCTGAAACACCCCTACTTCACTGAGATGTAGATTGAAAAATCTCCTGAAAGGTCCATCTCCTACTACGCCGAAACCCCCCTCATGAAAGGCGACTAGAACAAGGCTCCTCCTGATTACTACATGCCCCACAGGGTATCGATTTTCAGCAAGGAGGATGGATTAAGTAACCCTATTGTTATTCTTAGAAGCTGTAAACAGTAATGAGAAGATGCGCATGGGCATGATGTACTCTCCGAACTACTACTTCAGTCCCAAATCGTCAGTACCCCAGAACCGAAGACTCAGCAACGATCACCATATACTCCGCTAAAAACTGGCCTGATTATATACACGCAGAGTGCACTTAATTTCTCACAGCCGAATAAAAGATATCATAACTGGGGTGCGGGTTTTCTTGGGGTTCGTTACATAAAAATAGTTCGGTTAGCGTTCGCTTATCTAGAGGGAACCTTGGGGACTCACTGTTATGCTTATGCCGTTTTGGTAGTTGTGCTCTCTGCTTGCAAAGATTATGCTCTCGCCATCAGCTGGTACATATTTCAGAACGTAATCTCCTGTGCTACTATCGTAAGCACTGTTAATATACTCACCAGAAAGACGTTGTGTATAGGTCTGTGCCAGCAGTTTAATCCATCTTTAAATATAACTACCATTCTTGTAATAAAGGCATGCTTATTACTAGTTCTATTCCGTAGGGTAGTTACTTCCCCAAGTTTTCCCGAATGTTTTCCAGCACCAGAAGAACCAAGATTGATGTAGCCTGTTGTATTAGTTGATAATTCCCTCAGCAGTGTCAGCCTTAGGCCAGAACTCCGAAAGAATCGATGCGATTCCCATCCTCTTAGCATCGTTGACTCTCGCCTGGATGGTTTTGAGGTTTACTGCAGGAGGCATGTAGAAGTGGTAGCACAGTATGGACTCATTCCTGTATTTATTACCGCCTGGAGGGTGCCCAAACCCTACAGGAACAGTATTATCCCAAGTAACCGGCTCAAAACAAATAGGGTGGTTCTTATCGAACTTCCTTATGGCTGCTGACACTTTATCGTAGAAGTTCTGCAGGTGGATGCGTTCAGCCATCGAGGGAATCAGACTGATAGGATTTTTCCATATGCTTCCTGCCCATGGTTCGTTAATGAGCTCATAGGCGATAACATATTGGTTGTTGGCGAATGTTTGAGCAATCTGTATCCAGTACTGTTAGAATTTGTCTCTAAGTCCGTGCTTATTAGTGTACAAACTTTCAAAAGTGTAGCTGACATCATAGCTGAAGTAATAATACCCCCAGTTATGCTTCAAACAGTCTTCGTAGTTGGGCAGCCCACTAGAATTATACTTGAAATGATGCCTATCGATAGGCTTAGGGAATGTTTTGGTGAGGGATTCGGGAACCAACCAGGCAGGAATGCCATCCCCGCAAAACTTCTCGGAAGCGATGTCCTGGTGGAACTCCAGCATTGAGTATATACCGTACTTGCCTGCCAGGTTGACGATATCCACCATTTTTTGCAAATACTCCCGTGAATATACAGAGTCTCTGATTTAAACTCCCGGCCACATAACTGCCAGCCTCATTCCGTTAAATCCCCACTTTTTAAGCTGAATCATGTCTTCCTAGCTGAGAGACATCTAATAGTTGAACTTGTCGGTGGTGGGGATGTAGGGGGGAACCTTAACCACAACGTTGGGTCCATGGAAGATCAGCTCTCTCCCCTCGTTATCGTACAGCTTTCCGTTTCTGGTGGTGATGAAGGCGCTCCCTGTTGCAAGCAGACACACAACCAGAGCTAAATAGTAAATCATGGAGAATTATAACACTTTAACAAAGTTAGTAATGAGTTTAATATTAGGCTGTTTGCTAAACAAAAATAGGTTTAACGCCCTGCAAGGAGCATACATTTATTTACTAACCATAATTCTATCAGTGAGGTGACCCTTAAGTACTTCCAAAATATGCTTGTATAGATAAAAAGGAAATTCACAGGGACGAAGCCCCTTAAAAGTCTAAACAAATTGTTCACCAGTTAAACTGACTACAGCGAAATTTTAGTGCTGATATTAATTGTTAGAGTCTTTTAATCTGATCCTATTTAAT
>JAOXNN020237612.1:0-11078 GCA_028571205.2 Hydropsyche betteni
TATTCTTTATCAATTTACGAAGTGGAATCTAATGTTTGTCATCGCCTCTCAATTCTTTCTATCGAAGATAATATCATATTTGCTTGAAGGTTCCATCTAAAATGAAATAGCTAAAGCAAAACTCCCCTTCAATATCCGCAAAGCCTAACTTGCAAAACTCTCTCTTTAGCACTCAGTTACGTATTCGAAGACTCTTGCAGCAGGATCACTAACCAGTCTTCTCTAAGCACACTTCCCCACTACGCTGCCCTCAACTCAAGCATGTTGACTTAGACAACACCAAGAAGAACCTCAAGGAGCTGTTGCACATCGCCTCGAAAATGAAGGTCCATAAGCATACGTTCTCATCTGATGACATTTCTCAGTCGCTCTGGTCTGCCAACGAGCGCATAGCCAAGTTCAGGCCTACATTGAGGAAGTCTAATCGTGGTTCAGTAGGCCGATGGTCCAAGAGTTTGCTAGACGAGTAGTTGTCCAATCTGAATGTATTCGTGTCAGGAGGGTACGAGGCAGGGAGGGACGCAGAAGACTAAAACTAGGCGATTGCCCACGCCGTCAAGAACCACAGCAAGTACTACTTCTTCGATAGAATATACAACCAAGGACTGCAGCAGAAAAAAACAGGATGGATTGAGGGCTGTGCGAGACAGTAGGTCTCCCAGAACTCAAGACAGATGTCTTTCGGAGAGTTTATTGACTACAGCTAAAACAAAAGGATGCAGAAGCTGTAGCTGAGAAGTTCGAAAAAGCTATATTGTCTGAGGAGTAAAAAGCAAAAGAAGGCAGAAACCCATTTAAATATTGATGGGTAGAAAACCAACAATAAGCGATTGAAGAGGAGGGTAGCTTTCCGCAGAAAACCCTCCCTTTCACGGGCAACTCTGTATTAGATTAAAACGATGGCCCTTAGAGCGCAACGTTTGTAAAAATGATGCTGAACGCAGACAGATTATATTGCGATAGGTAGCGATCGTCTGCCATCGTATTATTAATAATCAAATATGAAAAGCTCTTATTCTAAACAAAAGAGCACTTTTTCCACATTTTAATCTCGTAGAAATATGTAATCTAGTCATTTCCAATCTCCAATCAAAAAAGTTTAGGAGTTGGCTTCACTCCAGCAGTCTAAGGATCTGCTATCGCTATAAACTGATAGAGGATAATCTCAAGTTATCTAAACCAGTAAGTATGGCGACAACATGTATATATAGGACGATCACAGTGATGGAACGTTTAAATTTCGATTACAAGTAGCGAAATGCGTTGTGTATGTCAATGTCACCTCATAAATTATAAGGCAGAGCAACCCAAAGAAGATCACGGCTCGCAAAAATCGTCGGGCAAGCAATATGCAGTTAAATGGCAGAAATCTAAAACACTGCTCAACGTAATCCGGTAGGTTGTTTAGTCCTTCCAAGGATAAATCTGTTGATTAATTTTGGAATTAGCCAACCGTTTCATGTAAGTAGAAACGATCCATTAAAAGATAGAAAGGTCTTAACTATGCCGGAAATGAAGATAGAATAAAATAGGTTGATATGATAATTGCCGACCTTTATGAGAATAACGAATCTCATACAGCAGTTAAGATCTAAAACACTGACAGCATAAAGGCCAGCTTCCTTTGAGAGAAAATTTCCAAAACTTTCTCTTAGAAAATCTGTGGAGCAATAATGACGATTCCTGATGTTGCCATGGTGGGTCATTACTGCAACTTATTCGGCTGCAGTGATCCTCGTCATAAACTCAGATTGTCATAAAGCAGTTGCTTTTCCTCAACTCTTTGGAGCAGGTTCTCAATATTTCCACTAAATGCCATATTTAAGAGTTCAGAAACAGGTTTACACAGTACCATAAGACAAAATAGACGAAAGACAGTAGTTTTACTTACTAATAGAGTACAAGGCAAGTGCTTATCTAAATTAGTAAGTAGTTAGAGATTGTTATGCTGAAACGTTTTAAATAGGTGTCTTTGTTGCTAGGCTATGTATTTCCATTGTAAGGCTATGTCCACTCTATTCTCTAAAACGTTATTATTCCTCCAATACCATGATTAGTTCTTTGGATGGTCAATTGCACTCAAACATATTTTTATAATTATAATTCAAAAATCCCAATCCAGAAGTGAAGCATAAATATAAAATTATCTTAATCCAAACTCCTCTACTCCATTAATTTATTCTCCATTTGGTATTGGTGTTGATAATTTATACAGTCTTAAGCAATAACCCATCAAAGCACCATAATCGAATATAATCTATTATTATTTATTATGCAATTGATATTCATAGCAGTGGCTATCATCACCTGCTTCAGCGCTGAAGTTGCTGAGCCTACAGCCTTAACACTTGCATATCCCTTCGGTCGATGCTACCCTCCCTGTAGAAAAAACTACGCCTGCATCAACAGACAATGTGTTGGGGTCAAACCTCCCCAACCCATTATCGACCCATGTCTGCCCTGTCCTAAAGGCAGAATCTGTCCGCTAAGACCCTGCATCAAACCAGACCTTTGCTTAGCGACTACTTGTCCTCGAGGTTGGATTTGCAGAGATGGAAAGTGTGTTGATAAGTGCACTGAAATGGCCTGTATTGGAGGAAACCCTTGTATAAACGGTGGCTGCATCGTTGAACCTGGAGGACCAGTCTGATGATGATCTATTCGTAAATTGTATTGAGATAATCTGATTGATTGGTTACTCTATTAAACCAACCGATGCAGGCATAATATTTGTGCTGAAACAAACTTATTATTTATATTGGGATGAGAAGCTAACTGGATGGCTGTGGACCATTGCAGTAACGAGCAAGGAAAAAGGTATCTCATTCTCCACGCAGCACAACTAGCGCATGATCAAGAGCATCATGAGCGTCAGAAGCCAGACAAATACCTCCAGTCCCTTCATCCCGCAGTTTTTGAAGAGCAAGACCAAGCTCAAGCTCATGGAGATCGAACGGTAGCACGACATCAAAAAATAAAACGCCAGTCTGATCAACAGACTCCTCGCTCTTCGGCAACCCACATTGGGAGATGTGCGCTTCAAGAGCTCCCTCAATAAGAACGCACATTACCGTAAAATGGCGGCTATCAAGTCGGAGAATAAACTCATCGTCAAGAGACTCATCGGAATGCAGCCCACCTACAACCACCACAAGATTATGACAGAAACATCCAAACTTACAGAGCTCAGCAGGACAATTTCCAGGCATCAACACTGTCGGAGCAATCCTTACAACTTTCACAGCTCCCAAAGTCGCAAAAGACTCAAATCAGCAGGAGTAACTGTCTTCAATAAGCATAACACCCTTCGATCGCGCACTAGTCAGTCCTAAAACCAAGATTGACATTAAATATGTACAGTATGTGTTAGAGTGTGAGCGTATTAAACTACACTACTCCATTATTGCCAAAGACTAATAATAATAATATATCTCCCGATGAGACCACTAATTGTTTTAGCGCTTCTCACCCTCGCCCTTGCCTCAAACGGTATTGACCTGTCCACACTGGCCACTGTCGAGAACTTCCAGTGCCTCATCGACAGCCAGAAGATATCCTTCGTCGTCATGAGAGGCTACAGGTCCTACGGTGCTGTCGACCCCAACGTGAAGGCCACTCTCCAGAACGCCCAAGACGCCGGAGTGTACTTCACAGACGTGTACCTGTTTCCCTGCAGAGGCAAAGACCCCGCCACGCAGGCCAACGAGCTGATCGACTATCTGGGAGACCTGTTCTACGGGTACATCTGGGTGGACGTCGAGACCAACAGCAGTCCGGGGTGTTCCTGGAGCAACTCGACAGCGGAGGACAACTGCAAGTTCTTGGAGCAGCTGACCAACCAGATCGCCAAGAGAGGCAAGTCTCCGGGGATCTACGCCAGCAAGTACATGTGGACCCAGATCCTGGGGAGCAGCGAGGCCTGTCCGAAGTTCACGGGCTACCCTCTGTGGTACGCGCACTACGACGGGCTGCAGACATTTGACGACTTCGTGGGGTTCGGAGGCTGGACCAAGCCTAACTACAAGCAGTACAAGGGGACGACTGCTGTCTGCGGCACCAGCGTGGATCTCAACTGGTACCCGCAGTGCAGCGAGGAGAACTGCCAAGAGTGAGTGCTGATTGCAGTGCGTATGCGAATATTAAGTAATCAAAGTATTGGCTCGTAATTTAAATAAGATAGTGACAGGATTTAGTTGTTGATACAGACTTGTGTTGTCGTGTGAGTTCAATCAAAGCAAGTAAAATCAACAAACCAAAATCAAAGAGCAACAGTCTCCATATTTAAGGTCGAATAAGCTTACACAGCTCCAATCGAGGTCTTATTGTTTTACAACACGTTTGCAGCATATCTAATCAATCTTCCCTCGGAGGGATTGTTAAACTGAATCTGCTGCCTTCCAACAGGGCTGCCACAACTGGGACGAACCCTGGCTGCTTCAGTCCCTCGTTTTTGTAGGCTTCCTTGAAGGCGTCTCCGTTCTTGCAGAAAGATAAGACACCTTCTTTCGTGTTGTAAAGAACTCCAATCACATCTCCAGACCCATACCCATCGCTCCAGAACTCAGTAGCGCTGCTGGCTTTGTTGGAACCGTTTCTGAGTTGTCCGTTCGAGTAGTAGGCGTAACCGTGGGCTGAGTCGCTGAAGGCCTTCCCTTTGAAGCTCGGCAGCTCGCTGATTTTGAAGACTCCTGTGTGAGAACCCGACAGTACCTATTTTGAAGTTGGTGCCCTTGATTATGCGAATCTCCCAGTAGTAGGTCTCGTTCCTTTCGCAAACCAAGTTGGCGAACACGTTTTTGTAGGGCCCCACGCTGGTCGTGACTTCCGCAGTGTCGTAGTGGTCGCCTTTGAAGTGGACGTGAGGGTTCGCGTCGGCGGTACTCCACCCGAGGTACACAAAATTCTTCATATTATATGGCGATCTCAATCTCAACTCGCATTAAATCACTGCAGAATGATCTTCTTCCCATCGCGACGACGAGCACGCTTCTTCTTCGCATGTTCGTGCTTTTTGCCTTTAGTCTATAGAACAGGCGATTCTTTGACTTATTCTGGCTTAGTTTATCGGTGCTACTGTTCACTTACTGCTTGAGGATCAGAGGCTCTGGTAGGCTGCTGCGCAATCTTATGCGGTAAGTACCTAGTACTCGACCTCTGAGAGCACAATCTAGGCAACACGCTTACGATATCAGGGTGTGCATAGTCCCCCATGGGAAGCAGCTTGTGCAGTTGGGGTTTGTAGGGCATCTTCATGCTTTCGAAGGAGGTCAGGGCAGAGTGAGTGACCTTCTTGACCGAGCCGAGTAAAACTCTCTTCATTATTATGCGGCTAGATAGCTGACTATTATTTATTACTGTCACCTCTTTTAAAATGTCTCAGGCAGAGATGAAAAGAGCCAGATCACCAGATCAGAAACCTGCGGCTGCCTGCTGAGGTCAACAAAATCATATTTGTAAGGAACCTCCCTAAAAGATCACTGCGGAGGAACTCTACGACTCGTTCAGAAGTTCGTAACCATTCGGTATATTGGAAAAGGAAATACGATCGACAAGAAGGGCACTGCGCTTATTGTCTACGAAGACATCTTCGACGCCAAGAACGCAGCTGAGAGTCTGAACAACTTCAATGTGCAGGGAAGGTACTTGGTGACGCTCTACTACAAAGTTAAACGAGTGCAGCAGATCAGATAGTCCTCGAAGCATAGAGAAATAGTATAAATATTGTTCATATCTTAAAACACCATACGTAGCGCCTCTGTCTCGAAATTATCGAGATACGCTCCCTTGCTCCAACAGAGAGGCCACTGATAGTTAATGGGCTAGCTTAGCGACTGTATCGGTTCTAGAAAGTTGTACGCTCACTACCCACACGAAATTTCGCTCTGCTCGTACGGAATACTATGCTCTGATGCCCACAGCTAGGCAGAAATATGCATTCAGTTGATCCATCACTACGAGTTCGACGAGGATTTTCTCATATAAATTTGTGGTGTTATTTTAGGTTCTACTACAATACAGTCTAGTGTCCGTACAAGCACAAATAGGGCCATAATAAATAAAACTGTGTGTACGCACAGTTGGGCAGATTTCAGAAGAAATCGCTATAACCCTGTGGTAACTATTGCAATTACGCAGCCATGTCCCAGTTTCAGATGCAGAGCGACACCCAAGACCCAACTGTGGAGTGTCCCAACCCTACGATGTGCCGATATGCCCACAACGATCTTGAACTTCAGTATCACCCGCTGGTTTATAGGACAGTTAAATGCCCAGTTCAGCACTGCTAAAAATTCGAATGTTCCTTCTACCAGTCCGAAGATGAAAAGAGGATTGTAGGACCAGAATACCTTTCAAAGATATTCCTGATCGTTCCTCGCAACAAAATAACCGAAGGAACCTCCAAAAACGACCTGTAATTTAAGTCGCAACTCAGAAACACTGGCTTCAAAGTCAAAAAGCATGAGTTATAGCACCCCAAAAGCAAATAGGGCTCTATGGTTGTTCTGAAGAAGGTAGAGAGGGAATCCCGACTAATTATCTCGCTTTGAGCTTTTTTTAATTTATGCCGTTTTGTACGGCAACTGTACGGTAAATTAAATTATAAATAATTCTTTTATTAACATGGTAATTAATTCTTTTATTAATTACTCTATTTATTCTTTGATTAATCAATAATTTTGTTTATAAAAAGTATTATGGATAAAAACTCAGTTGCGTAACTCAAGGCTTAATGCGTTTTGAGATGTAATCAACAATTACACAAAAGAACTCCTGGACCATGGATCATCAATGTTGGCGCTTGCTTTTGGGACTATGAGTCTTTGTAACAGCTATGTGGCGAAAAAATAGATTAAAAGGAACAGCGATACCATGAGTACTCATAATACGAGAGGCATGATATTAGTAGAAAATGTGGACCAGTTATCAACGGAAATTGCTATTATCGTGATATTAAGCTGGTTAGACCGTGCTACAACTGCTTTGAAATTTATCAAGATTTTCAAAAAAGAATGATTGAAGCAGAAAAAACAAACTTAACCAAGTGATAGTATTTATCCTCAAATGTCATTATTAAATCACTCATTCTGATTTTTTCTACGAGACTTCTGTCATTCTTTCCACAATAAAGCTGACCAGTTCATCGCCTCCATCACTACGACAAGTAGCTCAATACACATATTAAGGATCATTTAGTAATTTGTTCGACTCCCATCAATGAGTCAGAGCAAAGGATTTAGTAATGTTTTTATTGATCTTGTTGTCAAAGAAGCTCATTTGACATAATCTCGTTTTCTAATCCTTAATATCCTTATCGTTTAATGTTTTGATCATCGTACATTAACAACTCTTCAATTGTTTTATGAGGTACTATTGAACACTTCCCTCAATATGAGCAATCAGATCAACTCTTTATGGACTTATATGATCAACATGATGCCATAAAGCAGCAAATTATTTATAATATATTAAAAAAGCTCAAAAGTCATAACATATCCCGGACAGCCGAAGTCCTACTACGTTCCGAAGAATCCAGAGCACGCGCCAGTGGAGAGCAGTATCTCTAAGAAGTGGATTAGTGAGAGCCAACTGTGCGAATCGGACGACTAGGAGTACGACATACCTGCAACCAGCAGGAAGATTGAGTCACACAGCTTGATGTTAACGAACGTAACAAATATTGCATATAAACATAGGATAGTAGGTTAGTAGGATAGTGAGTGAATAATGCTTGATGGATTGTGGACAGTAGGAGTGTGTCGTGAGTGAATTAGAAGTAATTGTTGAATCTTAAAAGGATAAATGTTGATAGTTGTCGTCGATTTAGAACATACTGCTTCAAAGATACAGTTATTGGCTCGAAGCGAGTTTAATCACTCAAATGATGCTTCGGTTGTTGGTTTAATACAGATTTCTCACTCCCTCACGATCCCGGGTTCGCATAAAGTCAACATTTCGTAAGAGATGTGTCAATAGTCTCAAATAAAAGTTGGGTAGCCTAAGATACGGAGTGGTGCTTTAGACATTTTCGACAGCACATAAATAATTTAATAATGGCAAGACCCTGCAGTTGAACCAAAAAATACTACAGTAACCTAACAGACAAACATAAATACAAAGCTTCTGCTGTATCCGGGAGTTCTATTCGAAGGATCAACAAATAAACCCTTTTGCCTGGCTAAACATTAGCAGTAATTTATTTATCATGCGTTGTTCAATAATCTCCAATCTCAAATCAGGTCTCAAGGTTTTGAGTCCAAAAATCATTCCTAGGCCATTTATTCTCTCGATATCCCTGTTATATCGTTATTCGCTTGGTCTCAGTTAAATAGCCTTCGCATTTCAACCAATAATTTTTTAATTGTTTTTGCTGATTCGCCATGATTACGTTCGCCTTGACAGAACCTCCCCAACTAAATTCTTCGGAGAACAACACGTGCTCTCCTGGTTATCCTATTCGTGCGCAATTTTAAGCAACTGCCGACTATGCCTTGGAGGAGCTCGACCGTGGTGAAGTAAAACCAGACCTCAGACAGTTCGACAGCTAGGAGGCCATACTGTGCACTTCTCCCTTCTTAAACCAAGAGTAGGCTACTGACTTTTTCGAAGACATTGCCAACCCATTCACGGTTCGACTGTCGGATTACCCGGACAGTTAGGTCTAAACCCCAATTTATATTCCCCTCGATATCTCAGAACCCTCCTCCGAGTTATCCACTAACTGCATCATTCCTGAGCCGACACGCGACGCTAAGTTAGCGCCTACTACACATCTGCAAGAATCAATCATCTCCAAGGCCATAGAAGTCATCAACTTGTCCACAATCAATTTTGCAGAAGAATACGACGACTGCTTGAGCATGGCCAAACACAACCTTATTCAATAACTCAAAAACAGCAGTCCTTTGGAAAACATCGACTCTTTGGTGACCAAGTACTCTACCAACCAAACCAAGTCCGTAAAGTCCCTTCTCAAGTCTCTTGTCCTCGCATATTCTCATTGGCAAACAGACACTCATGCAAACGTCAAGAGAATCGGTTCGGATCTGGAAAAGGCCTCCAAAGTCAAGAACATCCAATAGTTCCTAACCAACCCAACGAACAAGGACTTCTTGGAGTTCCTATCTCGCTTCCTGTACCCAGGTAATAGGATGGTAGAGCTCATTATGGGCGTTCCCCAGAAGCCTGTGATCTCCTTACTGCTCCTTAACAGCATTGAGGTTCTCAAGCTCATGATCAAGGACCCGTCAAGAGTTGTCAGCACTTGGAAAGTGTAGAAATTGCAGTTGAAGGGCAAATACTAAGAGGCCATTAGGAAAATAGGGGAAGGTAAGGCAAGTATGGAGTATGTGAGGAAATATGTTCAACAACAGTGTAAGAAGTGTGACCAGGCCTTCGAGCGAAAAGGTACTTGCACCAATATCACCCATTTTCTGGTTAGCCTAACTATTCAGATGCTAAGCTAAATTAAAACAGACATGTCGAAACAGCTCATAAATCTCAACGAGAAACAAACAGCTTAAGAACTTGAGAGACGGATCAATTTGATTCAAGTGGGAATAAGTAGTCTGGCAAAAGCAACTGAAGGTAACATACGCTAAGCTGTGGAGGAAAGTTGGATAAAACAAATTATTAAAGAACAGTTCGTGGAAAGCAAACGATTACTGATCATGATCCTCAGCATCGCCAGTAGCGCTTAGACTATCAAAGGTTTGGTTAACAAATACGAGGAGTTTGTGCAAATGATTTGCTGATGCATATGCAAATTACGCATATATTGAATCATAAAAACAAAAGGCTATTAGATTATTTTGCATACATATCTTCAGTCACATACTGTTGTTGGTTAAATTACTTACTTTGGTAATCTTTGTTTTAATTATCTTTCAAAAAACATTCAGTTTTTGCATTTTGTCGAATTCATTAACAGTATTAAGTTTGTACTCAGGGTTTTAACACAAAATGCTGATTAAGATTGCTTGATGACCTGAAATTCTCAAAACTGGCAATGCTTAATATGTTTAGAGGTAGAATCACAGAATCTCAAAGCAATGTGATTAATTCTACTCATAAGTCGTTGCTTTAATACGGAAAGTATTGCATGTACTTGTGAGATGATAACTTACAAGCATTATTATAATGGAGTGAATATTCCTGATAAAATATATTTTATTTATGTTTCCATCAGTCTCCAAAAAGGAATCCAAGCCAATCTCCAGTTCCAACGAAAAGCCTGAATTAAACACACAAATGGTTGAAATGATGGCTCAGATAGCCAATAGTTTACATAACTTTTCCAAAACCTCCGAAGTCCTAGAAGATCTTGCTAAAAACTCAGCAGAGACTGTCCGTTATCTACGCAGACTCGATAAACGGCTGAGCATCACCAACCATAAACTATCTTCGAGTAGTCGCTAATCAGGAGATGACGCAGACAAATAATAGAATGCCAAAAAAAACGATCATCAGAAAGGGAATAGCCTGTAAAAGTCAGATAGTAGGAAAAATATGCACAGATAAATTAGGCAAGTGTAAAATAGGCTGACCGAGGAAATCTTTCGAGAGAGGGATAGTCCCGAATCTAAATTTATTTCTGGAATCATGAGCAAGAATAGACAAGAAAGCCCTGAATCAAAACTACTATCAGATATCAGCTAGAAAGGAAGACAAGAAAACGCAATAGAGAGTAATTTGGCAAACATGTTTTCCCTTCAGACAAACCCTTCGCCTTTTAATCCGCCTATTCCGATCTTACCAGCAGTCTTATCAGACATAAAACCTAGCAACCCCCAATTTTACCCTGCTCAACCCCAATACCATCCATAAGCTAATTTTATGCCTCACGAACAGATAATGCCGGGCAACAGCAATCAATTTCCTTTTGGTCCTCCACTAGGTCCCCCACTTGGCCTTCCTATTGGCCATCCTTTGAACCTTTCTATTGATCCTCAAAGGGGTCATCCAGTTGGCCCTCCCCCAGGTCCTCCTCTTTTAGTTCCCTCTCTTCACAATATTGCTCCTCCATTCCCCATACCTGTATCGCATCAAACGTAATCTTCGCTGCCTCAAATGAAACCGAT
>JAOXNN020237650.1:0-11072 GCA_028571205.2 Hydropsyche betteni
CCGCCGAGGCCGCAGATGATGTCGGGGCCCGCGGTTCCGGTCAACCGGTCCGCCCCCTCGGTGCCGGTGATGGTGCAGGACTGGGCACCGGCCGGCAGCACCACAGTCACTGCTCCGCCTGCTAGCAGCAGCCCGACCCCGGCACGAACCAACCAACCGCGAACCTTCACCGCACACCGCCTCTCGTAGAGAACCTTGGCCGAGCGTAGAGGACCGACCACACCCAGGCAATCGGCACTATTGCGGGGACCAGGACTGAAAGGTCCGCGGTTTCGCCGGTGGTCGAGGCCGGGCCGAACCGTCTTGTTCGGCTCACGAGTTGCTGACGCCCGTGCCGAGCCGGAACGTCAGCTGACATGACCCGACGGACTTCCAGCAGGCGAAACCCCAGCCCAGGCGACACGAGACGAGACCTGTCGACCCGCGAAGTTGCCGACGGAATCGTCTTAAACCCCTCGGGCCGCAAGGCCGTGCGGGTTCGAGTCCCGCCCCGAGCACCGCTCTGACCTGGGGATACGCGGCGAGGTCGTTCAAGGTCGAGATGCGTAGAAGGCGTGACCAACTAGCTCAACTAGACCTGCCGGGCAGAACGACTGGCCATCAGTGGGCAACTCTGATGGCCGCCAGCGGGCAGAACCACTGATCGCCCACGGGCAGACCCTGATGTCGCTTGACAGATGTCGCCTGTGATCCATTTTGAGATCCATCTTTGGGGTCAAGGGGGTCACGGACGGTCTCCGCCGGTCACTACCCGACCAGCGTCTCCCCTTGTCAAGGGAGCTATCAGGCACGAAAGGACACCACGGGTCGTGGTTCCCAATCGTTCTACGGATCAGAAGGTTGGGGGGTGCGAGTCCCTCCGAGCACGCTGAGAGGTCCAGGTCAACGGCCGATCGACGCCCGACGCGATGACGAGCAGCAGGAACCCGCTCGAACCCTGACCGACTTCGCATGATACTGGGCGGGTCCTCGATGCCGCAGGTGAGTGATATCAGGTGGGTGAGGCGGTCCGAGGGCCGCCCGGCACTACGCGCTCAGCACCTCGACGACACACGTGACTGCTGGCGATCGCGCACGTCGTGCATCCGCGGTGAGCAGCGTGCATTCGAGACCTTCGGCAAGAGCGACGTATGTCGCGTCGTACGCAGTGACGTTCGCTCGTAGCTCGTACGCCCGAACCATCAGCGGTCCAGTCGGGTAGCGAACGATCGGCAATGCGAGTAGATCGTCGACGGCCGACCTGAAACGGCCGTCCGAGATGTCCTTGGCGATCCATCGTTTGCGCAACACGGCGACCGTCTCGACGTCAACGATGTCAGGCGCGGCAGCGTCACCAGCGGCGGCTAGTCGTGCGCGTACCGCCTTACCGACGCCACTGTCGTCAGCGACGACGTTGGCGAGGATCGAGGCATCGACGACGATCACCGTTCGCCACGAAGGTCATCGAGGTCGGCAACCGCGGTGGACAGCCCGACCTTCCCGCCCCGGCGGCGTCCAATGCGGTTCAGCACGTCCTGCATCGACGGGCTGGTGGCCAAGCGGGTCAACTCGGCCGCAAGGTACTGCTGCAATGACTGTCCGGCGGCCTCTGCCCGCTGTTGAAGGCCAGCGTGAACCTCGTCGGGAAGATCTCGGACCAGTACGTTCGGCATGCTTGCATTATGATATCAGACCGCGGAGAAGTCAACGTCTGTGTCCCTGCGAGGTCGCAAGCGCGTTCGAGCAGTCAACATCGCCCCGGGACGCACAGCATCGGGCCCGTGGCGTGCGCCCTCGGCCGGGCGTCGCGAGCAGGTCGAGGCCGGGAGCGGGTCAGGCCCACCCGATTCCGCACAGGATCGCCGGCTGTGTAGCGCTGCGAGGGGCGTTCTGGCTAGCGATTACGGGCGGCCGTCGTTCGGCTCCGCTGGCCTGCCGTTCCTACAGCCGTTGGTCGAGCTGGACGGCGTTGCCATCCTGATCCTTCAGGATGGCCGTCAGAACGCGGCCCGAGCTGACCGGTTCACCGTAGGCCTTGGCGTCTGCTTCCGCAGGGCCTGTGATCGGACGAAAGCCGGCCCCTATCGCGTGATCGAAGATCTCCTGAAGGTTGTCCACCCAGAAGGAGAAGTGGTGGGTGCCGAGTCCCATGATGCGAGGCGGCTTGTTCGTCGGAATGTTGTTCGATTTGTTGGTCGAGGACGATGAAGAATTCATGCGGCCCGGGACTCACCCTGAGGTACACGGCGCGGCGTCGGCCGCCGAACACGTCTTCTTCGCTGTCGAGCGTGATGCTCAGTCCGATGATGTCGCGGTAGAACTCCAACGCCCGCTCCATGTCGGAAACACCTACCGCAACGTGTGAGATCCCCTTGACGGCCATGGGCGGACTCTACATCTGCTGTGGAATGAGCTGGCCGGCTCAGCGCAGGACGACGTTGCTCAGTTCCAGGGATTGAGAACCTCGAGGTTGCCGAAGCGTTGGAAGTCCTCGAGGTCCCGGGTGACGACCGTCATGTTCCACGGATCAAACCCCCAACCGGACGCTCGTCGATCTGGGCCGAGGGGTCACCCTGGAGCCTGGCGCTCCGAACCTTCGGAGTCTCGGTGGCGAAGGAAGGTGACGACGGCAACCGCAGCACCGGCACCGTCGCCGGCGGCGGCAATCGCTCGAAGCGGTGCACCGATGCGGACATCGCCTGCAGCGAACAACCCCGGCGCGGCGCCCGGAACTGCATAGGTGTGGTCGACCGCAATCCGTCCGTCGACATCGAGTTCGGCCACGGTCGCGAACGGTTCGCTGTTGGGGACTGGGTCGAGCGCTCCGAACACCGCAGCCGCCTCGACCGTCCGGCGCTCGCCATTGGTCGACGCAGTGTCGACACCGATGACCCGACCGTGTTCGCCCATCCGGAGGGCGGTGACGGTGTGGCCGGCCAGCAGTCTCGTGTTCGGTAGCGAGGTCACGGCATCGACCCAGGCCTGTCCGGCGCTTGGCTGGTCGGTGCTGAAGATGACGGTGACGGTCTCGGCGAACGAAGCCAGCGATATCGCTTCGGCGAATGCAATGAGTGCGTCACCAACCACGACGACTGGTTGGCCGGCGAACATCGGACCGTCACAGGCTGCGCAGTACGACACGCCCCGACCTTCCAACGTGCCGTCGTCGCCGGGCAACGGGCGGGGTCGAGTGCCGGTGGCGACCAGGATCGCTCGGGCCTGCACGACTCGACCCGAATCGGGTATCGGCACCGTCCACACACCCTCGTCGAAGCGCGGGGCGCCGGCGGTGCCCATGGTCATCGACACGCCGGCCGACAACACGTGCTCGCCGAGCGCTGCTGCGAGGTCCCACCCGACGACACCGTTGGGGAAGCCGGGATAGTCGGGAAGCTGGTCCACGTTGATCAGCGCGCCACCGACCCCGAGGGGGTCGACGAGGTGGACCGAGAAGCCCTCCCGGGCGAGATGCACGGCCGCGGTTGCGCCGGCCGGCCCTCCGCCCAACACGGCGACATCGACAACGGTCACTTCGGGCTCGCTCATGCGACCCTCCTCGTCACGGGTCGGGATCCGCCGCCCCACCCCGGCACGACCGTGGCCTTCACCCCGACCCCGCCGGTGACCACGACGAGCGGTTCCGACCCCGTGTCGGCCGCAATCTCTGCTCGCAGCCCGGCCTCATCCCAACCGTGGTGGTCGAGAAACGCGGCGGACTCAGGAGGGAGGAGCACGACGTTGTCGGGGGCCGCGATCCCATCGATGACCTGGGCGAGGCGTTTGGCAACGTGGTCGGGTGTCGTCGTCGGTAGCACGACCTCGACGTTGCCGACCCCGGCGAACACGGTGACCTGGCCGACGCCTGGCCCGCTCGCCCAAGCGTTCTGCGGCCGGTTCTCGGCCACGAGCCAGCTGTACTTTCCCGGGTGCCCGTGGGTGGCCATGTCACCTTCGCCAGGTGCGCACTGGCCCACGCCCTGCAACGAGAGACGGATCGCCCGGCCGATGGAGGCGTTTGCCCGTCGACCCGGTCCGAGTGAGCCTGCACCGGAGTTGAGTCCGAACCGGGTGACGGCTTCGCCCTCGACGATGATCAGTGGCGCAGCGGCTCCGGTCGTTGCCTGCACGCCCAGCAAGTTGAAGGCGGGGTCGGTGAGCGCGTCGATCGCTGACGCGACAAGCGTGAGCGAGCCTGCTGCACAGCCAGCGAGCACGGAGCACGCCGCGAGATCCCACCAGGTGGGTACAGAGAACGCGATCGGCACCGCACCAACGACCGCGTCGGCGTCGGGGTCGCGCCCCTCCAGCATCGCGGCAATCGACCCGTCGTCGGGTCGCACGAGCGGCAGCCCGTCGCCGAGGCCTGTGTCCTCCAGGAACACCGCACTCGACCCACCTTCAGCGTCAAGCGCTGCGCCGAGCCGGACCCGAAACGTCTCCAACTCAGAACTCGAGCAACCGGTGGACCGGGCGAGTATCTCCACCGAACGTCGGCATCCAGCACGAGTGCTTCCCTGGACCGCCGGCGACGATGACTTGGATGTTCGCGGGCTCGGTGGTGATCGGCGCCTCGGCCGCCTCGCTGCCAATGAGTTTGGCGACCCGGCGCCGGTACGCGCCATCCGTCATCCACTCGGCGGAAAGCTTGGCCAGCGGGAAACGGGCGTTCTCCCAGACGAATCGCTGAACGTCGGCCTTCGAGTAACCAGAGACCGCAATCTGATGCGCGTGTTCGGGGCCGAGTGCCAGGATCGGGAAGCCGGTGTTGGACAGGATGTTGTTGCTGCCGGCTTGGGCCATTGCTCCGGCAATTGTGGTCAACACCCCGAGGCCACTGATGCTGTAGTGATCCTGGATGTTATGAGGACCTTCGCAGGCAATGGCCGTGAGCACACTGTCCGTCGTCTTGAAGCCGTGATCGGTGTGGTACGGCTGCCACGGCGACTCTTCCACGTTCTCGGCGATGCAGTAGCCGATCTTCGCCGGACTGCCCTGGGTGGCGCGGTCACCGTCGCCGGGGGAGCCGCCGCCGATGTTCAGCAGAGCGAGCCGTAACGCCCGCCCGATCGACAGGTTGCCCCGCAGGCCGGGGCCTGGCCCGAAGCAACCCGGCCCGGAGCCGACGCCTGCCTTCTGGGCGACCGGTCCGCTGAGCAGCAGCAGGATCGCGGTGGGATGTGTCGTCGACTGGATGGCGTTGAGGTTGAGCGCCGGATCGGCGACCGCCTCGACCCCGGCCAGCACGATCGGAAAGTCCTCTGCCCGGCATCCTGCCATCACTGCGTTCGCCGCGACCCGCTCGACGGTGGCCTCGCCGTTTCGGGGTGCGAGCGTGCCGACCACGTCGTCGGGATCGCGATCGACGAAGCTGACGAATCGCTGTACGCGTTCGACGGTGGGTGGAATGATCGGCAGCCCGTCGCTCCAACCTCGCAGTTCGTAGTAGGCCTGGATGCTCTCGAGGTCGTCCTCCAGCTCGACGGTCGACTCGTGCACGCTCTTGGTCACTGCTGTGCCTCCAGGCGCTCGACGATGAGCGCGGCGGCGATCTGTGCCTTCTCTCGTACCTCGTCTGGCTCGATCCCGCCGAGGGGATGCTCGACGAGTATGACGGCGAGGTCGGGATGTCCCATGGCGCGCGATTGGAGCGCCGCCAAGCGGCTGAAGGCGTCGGTGCCGATCGTGATCGTCGGGACGCCACGCTTCTCGAGTTCAACGGAGGCGTGGATACACCACGCCGTGCAGCTGCCTCAATCAGCGGAGCCGACGAGGACCCAGTCGGCCTTCTCGACGAGCTCGTCGATGACCGCCGGGTCGGCGGCCGCGGCCACGCTCTTGTGCATCACGGTCACGAGCTCGACCCCGTGGGCCGCGCCGAGCAGCTCGGCGATCGACGTCAGGATCAACTCGGCGTGCTGCTTGCCGTTCTCGAGGACGCCAACGCGCGACCTGCTCAACTGGGTGATGAGCGAGTTGTGAGCGTTGGCCGTTGGCTCGGGTGCCGATGGGTTGACGAGCTGAGTCTTCATGGCCGGAGGCTACTACCGCCCCCGAATCGAGGCCGAGGCGTCGGGCGATCTCAGACGATGCTGCTGCCGCCGCAGACGTTGATGACCTGACCGGTCACGTAGGTCCCGGCCGCGCTGGCCAGGAACAGGGCAACGCCGGCCACCTCGTCAGGGTCACCCAAACGACGCAGGGGCAGGGTGTTCTCGACCGCTTCCAATCGGACCGGATCGGTCCACAGCGCCTCGGCGAAGTCGGTCTTGATCAGTCCTGGCGCGATGGCGTTGACCCTGATCCCGTGGGGGCCGTTCTCCACCGCCAGATTCCGGGCGAGCTGATGTTCGGCCACCTTCGAGATGGCGTAGGCCCCGAGGTCGTCCGAACCCTTCAGGCCAGCGATGCTGGCGATCAGGGTGATCGATCCTCCCTCGCCCCGTTCGACCATCTGGGGCAGCACCAGCTGGCAGAGAGCGAACGTGCCACGCACGTTGGTGTCGAGGATCTTCTCGAATGCCGAGTCGGGCAACCCGGACATCGGACCGTGATACGGGTTCACGCCCACGTTCGGGACGAGATCGGTGATCTTGCCCCAACGCTCCATGACCGTGTCCACCAGACGCTGACGATCTTCGGCGTTACCGGCATGGCAAGGAACCGAGATGGCTTCGCCGCCGTTTGCTGCCCACTGGGAGTTGATCTCCTCGGTCACGGCCTCACACGCATCGGCCTTCCGACTCGAGACCGTGACCTTGGCCCCGGCTTGCGCCATCCGGGCGGCGATCGCCTTGCCGATTCCCTTGGTCGAGCCGGTGATGACTACGACACGGTCGCTCAGATCGAACATCGACATAGCAGGTGCTCCTCGTACTCGGATTGCTCGGAATCCTCGAAGCCTGGACGCGATCCGGCAACGGTGTCCACTCGCCGATTCATCGGTCGCGCGGTCGCGGCAGGACGACTACCTCACAGGCAATCGGCCTCGTTCGTATCGGGGTCTCCGCGACTGCCATGGGAAAGCAAGCGCCGGCTTCCACGCGACGGGCAACGCCGGATCACCGACCCGGCGAGGCGTCAGGTCCAGGCGTCGCTGCAACGGATGCTCGCTCAACGCCTACCTCGTCCGCCACCTCCGACGTTCGCTCCAACTCGCCGGTGGCCGACGTGGGCCACGACTCGGTGAGCAGTTCGACCGCTTCGTCGGTCGACACGCCCAGCCGCTGGAGTTGTTGTGCAGCCGACGCGACAAGGGCACCGATGCGATCCTCACGCTGCTGGGGCGCGCGGAGCACGAACGAGCCGTGTCGTCCCCGAGTGTCGATGATGCCTGCTGCCTCCAGATCCCGGTAGCACCGGGCCACCGTTCCCGGAGCGAGGTCGAGATCCCGTGCGAGCTGTCGGATTGCTGGGAGGCGGTGGCCGATGGCGAGCGTGCCGCCAGCGATGAGATCGCCGATCTGGTCAGCCAGTTGTTGTGACGGCGGCACCGGACTGGATGAGTCGAGGCGAACGATCACGACACGGTCCCGCCGATTTCGCTCACGGGCGGGCGCTGGCGTTGGAGGCGATGGCGGTAGATGAGGACTTCGTTGCTGATCCTGCCAAACCCCAAGATCATCGTCCACCCAAGCATGGTCAGCGCCATCATGAGCAGGCCCGTGACGAACACGAGGGGGCTCGGCAGGTCGTGGACGACCACCAAAGACCAGCACACCGATGCGATGGCAAGGAGGGCGACGATGACCGTGAAGATCCAGCCCGCCAGCAACAGCTCTATGAAGGGAAGCTCGTCGGACCGATACGCCGATCGCGTGTACATCAGCCACCCGACCTGCAGTCCTGAATAGGTGGCGACGAAGCCTGCGGTCCGGATCTGCTTGGTCTGGCGTAGCGAGCGTGTGACCATCTCGAGTGCCCCGGGTGTTCGTTCCAGGCTGTGATGAGCGAACCAACGATCAAGGAACGATGTTGAGGGGAACCCGACGAGCCTCGCCAGCGCCACCACCGACGGGAGCAGTGTGACTGCGAGGAAGACGAGAACGCCGTTGGTGTCGTAGCCAGCGATCCAGTTGCTCACACCCTCAGCCTGGACGCATTTGTACTGTTGTGTCAATACAAAGACACAAAGCCGGCGCGGCTCGCTCCCCATGGCGGGAGGCGCATCGACCCTCGTCACAGGGCGCGCTGGCTCTCAACGACGTGCTGAACTGCATTGGACGCCGGGGCGGACGGGTCGGGCTGGCCGCCGCGATTGTCGGTCCCGATGATGTCCGTGGCAGTCGGTGATCGTTGTCGACGCCTCGATCTTGGCCAATGTCGTCGGTGACGACAGCGACGTCAGAAGGGCGGCACGCGCACAGTGGCAACCGCTGTTGAGGTTTCGGCCCTGACCAGGTTGACGCCGAAACGGTAGTGGTGTTGTGCAAACAATGGATCGCCAAGGACCACTCTGTCATCCAGAACATCCGTCGGGCTCTGGTGCAACGCCGACATGGCTCGGCGGCCAAGGCGCCAGCGGGCTGGTTCGACCATCCACGCCAACTGGCGCGCTACCGCTACTGGACAGGGACGACCTGGACCGAGGACACCGCCGAGCACCTCCCCGACGACTCGGCCCGACCCGGAGTGAACCGGCGACCACGTTCTGAGTTGGACCGGGCGCTCGGGCTGTCGGGCAGTTCAGGTGACCCGGTTTCGTAGCCACGCCGGGTCGACCGCGATCTCGTCACGTTCCAGCCCGTAGTAGTCGGAGACGTCGCGCAAGCTCTCCTCTCCTTTGCCGAGGGTGAAGCGGTGCCCGTCGGGATCGCCGACGACGAAGTCCCGCATCCCGTAGGACCGCGACGTCACCGGCTCGATGATCAGGGCGCCGGCCTCCTCGTACTCGGTGCAGAGCGCGTCGGGATCTTCCACGTACACGTAGGCCGACTGTGGCGGCGGCGGGCCGTCACCGTCCCAGGGCACCAGCAGCAGCATCTCGATCGGGCCGCTGGCCAGCGCGCTGAGTTTCCGGTCGGTGGTCTGCCAGGCAAGGCGAAAGCCGAGGGCTGCTTGGTAATAATCGACCGAAGCGTCGACGTCGCAGACAGGGAGACGCGGCATGTAGTGCAGCCACGAGGAGAGTTCGGTCGGGGCGGATGGAGGGGCGGACGATGAGGCGGTGGGCATGGCGGTGGTTCCTTTCGTGGTGAGCCGGTCGACGGCGTCGAGCAGGCTTCGGACTTCCTTCAGCCGGGCCTCCAAACGGGCCCGATGATCGGCGAACAGCTGTTGTCGTTCGGTGTCGTCGAGACCACGAAGGATCCGACGGATGTCGGCCAGCGGCATGTCGGTCGAACGCAACAGCGCGATCACGCGAGCGGCGCCGGTCTGCCCGGAGCCGTAGTATCGGTAGCCCGACGGCGTCCGTCCTTGCGGGGCGAGCAGTTCGAGACGGTCGAAGCGTCTCAGCTGCGGAATGCTCAACCCGACGAGTTCAGCGAACTCGCCGATCTGGAAACGGTCACGTTCATCGGCCACGACGTCAGGATGACAGCCTTACCTGGGTGAGGGTCAAGACCCGGGTTTCCGCACAGCGCACTCCCATCAGCGGATGCATCGCAGAAAGGTCGGCGCGCCGACCCAGCGAGATGAGCGCTTCGTTGGTCCGAGTGTTGGGCGAGCTAGGCCGGGTGGGTCGCGATGAGCCGGCGGCGTACCGCTGAGGCCATGGGAGAATGCGGCATGGATGACCTTACCCTTCGCCCCGGGCGTCCGGCCGACGTGAAGAATGCGCAGCTCGTCAATCTCGCAGCGTTCGCTCCGATTCACCAGTCCTTCGCCGAGATACTTGGGACGAGATCAATGCTCTCGGCTACCCGGATTGGCAAGCGAGCCAGCGCCACGATCTCGATGAGGTGATCGCCAAGCCGAACTGCTCGTGGATCGTCGCAGAGCTGGATCATCGGATCATCGGATCATCGGATCGTCGGGTTCGTCGTCGTTGAGACTGACGGCAAGTCGAAAGTGGGAGAACTCCAGCTGATCGCCGTCCACCCCGAACTTCAAGGACGAGGCATCGGAGCACTACTGAACGAACGAGCACTCGATCTCCTGAGAGGAGAAGGCATGCGTCTGGTGACGCTGGGAACCGGAGGTGACCCGTCCCACGCCGCGGCGAGACGGTCGTACGAGCGCGCCGGGTACACCGGGCTTCCGCTCGTCAGGTACTACCGAGCGCTGTAGTACACAGACTTCGTCCGGGCCGACATGGGCCGGTGCCGAGTGGCTGGCGCTCCTGGGTTGCTCCGGTCGGCAGCGACCTCAGCGAGGTCGGCGACGATGATGGCAAGTGGCACGAGCGTTTGGACCGCGGCCCGGGTGGTCCGCATGAGCCCCCGTTTGTGGGAGGGGTCAATCGCGTCGAAGACGACGAGGAGGTCGATGTCGGAATCCGGTCCGTCGTCGCCGCGTGCCATCGAGCCAAAGAGGATGATCTCGACAGGGTTCAGCGCGGTCACGATTTCGTCGACGACGAGTGGGACGGCCTGGGTCAATGTGACGCCGTCGTAGCGTCCGAGCTCGTCGACGGTGCGGGCTGCCTTCGCTCGGCGTCTGCGAGTCAGGGATGGGCAGAATGTCGGTGAGTTCACCGGCTGAGCGCTGACCGAGCGGGGGACTGTCGCCAACGAGACTTCGGATCGGCAGCGCAACCGTGCGTTCGGGGACGCTGTCGAGTCGCCGTGGCCCGGGATTGTTTGGCACTCGATAAGGGCCGCGTGTTGTGGTCGCTGGAGGGCCGGAGTCGTGAATGCTGCGGCGAAGTGTGCGCCCCAGCGACATTTCCGATCACGAAGTATGCTGGCATACATGCAGCGAACGACGGTGAAACTCCCTGACGAACTGGACGCACGCCTTCGACACGAAGCCGAACGCCGAGGACGCACGGTGTCGGACCTGACCCGCGAAGCAATCGAAACGTTCCTCGGCACCCAACAAGGCCGACGGCGGCTTCTCGCGGCTGGCGCTGGAGCGAGCGGCCGCGACGACATTTCTGAACGCATCGAAGAGATCCTCGCCGCCGAGGTGCAGTCATCGCTCTGATCGTCGAT
>JAOXNN020237668.1:0-11069 GCA_028571205.2 Hydropsyche betteni
TAAGAATAACCAATAGATTTTACTTTAATAATTGATATGTCTAATGAAGAAGAGTTCGGGTAGTATTTTAAGGATGTTCTGAAATCAGCCTTAGCTTTCACTTAGAGATGACAGCTAAAGACAACTCTGGTAAATGCCCAATAATTATACCTTTCTATCCATAATCTTCTGCAGCTCATCCCAACGCTAGTTTGTTCTCTCAAAACTGAATATATCCTGTGAGTCAAAGGTGACAGTATTCTGGTAGATCATTATCATAGTCTTGAGCTTTTCGAACTGAGTTAGTTGCCGATTACCAGCAGATAAGCATTCACTTTATTCTCCAGGTCTAGCTCAACCAACTATTTGATGACGTCTCCCAGGAGCTTCAGACATTTGCCGAACCAATCCAGATTGATAGGCAGCCTGCAGACTGCCTCTGCGTACTGGTGGATGTAGGCTCCTTCGGTGGTCTACAAGAATTCAGTTCTGGCCTCAGCAGAGAGTAGACTGATTTTGAGGATATCTCTAGTGAGATTGCGGAGCATGATGATGTTATTGAGTCCCTACACGCAAGGGTTATTCTCAATGTCGAAATCCTCCGACTTGTTCATCAGATTAGATATGCGCTATTGCAGCTTCTCAGTTAACTACCTAAACTCTGCCAGTTCCTTCACAGTTTTCTACTAGGACTGCATCATTACTCAGAATATATTACTTATAATACATAAGTCGATGCTAGACAAGGGATGAATATTAGAATGGCTGAGTGTAACTGCAAACTGCTTAAACTATCTATTTGTCATGACTAATCAGCTTATTGTTACTCCTGCTCTTTAGGTGCTTAGTTAGGGTCTGAAATCTTGTTTGAAATGGTTTTGTTGTCGATCGAGTGCTTCCAAAGTTTCACACACTCGCTTACCCTCTAAGGGAAGTAAGTTCTGGCGAACAACCCAGCTTCCGAGAACTTCCTCGACTTTATGAGAACATCGATACACTTGGAAGGTTGGTTGGTCATAAAGTAAGCTTGAAAGGCAACATTCATGCGAGTGAGCTAAATAATTTGATGCCTACCTTCTAAGCTTTGACTGCTAATTCTTTAAGTCTTTCAGGAAGAGATAAGCTGGAGAAGATTAGCAATAACCCATTCAAATCCCCAATCTTTTAGTAGCACTCAATGGCCAATTCAACGTCTGTGCCCTTCAGTGCCAGGTCTCCTACAATCTTGAGTTTATCGGTTCCTCTGTCATGATAGGCTATTTAGAAAGCTAAATGGAAGCATGGTTACCTTCTCTGATAAGGCCTAGACTAATGGCTAGCTCAAATTTATGGTCAACGTTAGATACGATTTAGAAGGCCTTCTGCTTCATGTCGAAAACATCTAAAAATCGCGCGACTCTATCTCTGTATTCAGGTAAAATGTCTTCTGCACCAAATTAAGGAGCCTACCCATCTACTATCTTGCTGATCAAGGTAATCAGCCCTAAAGGAAGTTAGAAGTTGCATACTTGGAAGTTCTTATCGAAAGTGTAGAGTCTGTTCTGCTGCTCAACCACACCTATTATTGTCTGCTTGCGATCAGCATTGCAGTAAAGGAAGCTCTTACCTTTGCAGGTGTAGTGAATCTTTCCTGAGGAGGATAGATAGAAAAACAGGCTGCCCACAAACACTCCAGACCCTACCTTATCCACGATAGTGTAGTTATTGGTAAATTGGTTGGTCTATTTAGAAAACTACATGGTGATAAGCTTCTCAGTAAGTAAAAAGGCAGCAAGAGTCCCGTTGTCATTCCAGAATATCTTTTTAGGGCTTACACCAACAGTGCAAACGATCTTCACATTCTACCAGTCATAAAATGCTGTAGAGTTGTGAGATACCACTCCGATAAGAGGACCTCCATGCAGTCCAGTAGGAGTTGCTTCTGGTTTGAACTCAAAACTCACCTCAGTATAATTACCCCTGTATATCTTTATGAGCGCATTATCCCTCACCGCAAAGTCTTTCTCAGGGCTCCACGACAGATCAGTTCCAGCACCAAACTTGACGTTTTTAAAGTTTGCTGTCCGAATCACTGCGAACTCCTTATCGTTGCAGACTGCGAACAGATGACCGTCGGGTGAGTGTTTGATATAGGTAGGGAATATATCGCAGGTGCCGAGTTCCTTCATGGTGTTCAAATCCACTTTGTGCTAGTTGATTAGTTATTCTTGGGGTACTGCTTTGAGGTTGGCAGAGATGATCTCCATCGCTCTCGTCCAGAGAAGTTTACCTTGAGACATGCTCACTACAGGTTCCTCAGGGCCCACTTTTACTGCTATGGTCCCTTCATCGAATCCAAAACCAATTATACTGTAGTTCTATTTAGAAACAGCGATTGACCAGGCTCTCTGAAGATCATACTCCAAGGTGTTTTCAAGTGTAAAGTTATTGCTGTTGTGGATGAGAACTGTGCCTTTCTCGCTACAACTCAAAATGACTGGTAACTCGGGGTGGAAGAATACAGAGGAGACATTGAGTTTATGTCCTTCAATAGTTACTATGCATTGGCGTGTCTGATAGTCCCATATTTTAAGCGTCTGGTCGTCACTACCGGATACGATGTAAGGCTTATCTCCTTTATGGAAGTCGACACAGTTAACTCCTCCTGCATGACCAACAAGAGCGAAGTTAGACTTACTATCGGCTGAGAGGTTCCATATTTTGATAGTTTTGTCCATAGAGGCTGAGGCGAACTTAGTAGGGTCTCGAGGATTGATGGCCAAGTGCATGACAAAGTTTTTGTGGTCACTCAATGTTCTAATGAGAGTGAAGTTCTTTTCGTAGTCCCTAGGTAACTAACAACTTACCATATCTTTATGCTGTGGTCGTCACTGCAGCTTATTATTATGCTGTCTGTCGGGTGAGCCACTATGCACCTCAGGAAATCCACGTGGCCCTCCAGAAGTTTGACTCTCTACATGGTGTTGTAGTTGAACACTCTGATGGCCATATCGTCGCTGCCTGTGATGATCCAATGCTTCTTGGCGATAAATCGAGCAGTTCTTACGGGACTCTGGGACACTTCAAGAGCTTTGACACAGCTTTGAGTCTGGTAATCATAGATGGTGACACTTCCTGAGTATAATGCTGAGAGGATCCAGGGCATTTCAGGGTGGAAGTCGACAGATTTGACTCTGGCTGAGTGGACGATCAGCTTCTTCTTAATATCTAGTCTCAGACTCATTATTAAAATACGTGGAAATATTTTATATTTAGCAGTTGAATTCGACTGTAGTTGGATCATCGGTAAGTTATTAGGTAAACAAGGATCTAGATATTTGGCATATTTGAAGGGTAAAAATGCAATACATTAGAAAGGGCTCTTAAATAGCGGTTTGTATAGTATCTAATTAGAAGTTAGTTAAAAGAGCTGAAAAATAATGCCAAGTATAACACTAAGACATAGTATTTACTGTTCTGTAGAGTTCTCTACATCGTTTTTCCTCTCAGTTGTCAAAATACACAGGTTCAAAGAAAATTACAAGCACCACTAACCAACTATCATCGCTGATTGAACAGCTTCAGCAGTTTGTCTCTCAGATACTCTGCCTCCTCCTCTGCGTAAATGGCCTTCGTGCGGTAATACTCCAGATCTCTGCGCACCTCATCGTACAGTCTCCGGCTTTGAGATAGCAGCTCCAAGTCGCCGATTGAACTAGCTTCGGAATCGAATATCTTATCTTCTTGCATTTTCTCTCTCAACTAGCTGTCCGTTATGGGAGAGGTTATGGAGACGCACCTCAGAGTTTCGGGGGAGCTCGATCTAGCGGTAACTGCGTTTGTGTTTTTGGTGTTTTTAGGGAAGTATGCAACACGCTGTCTGGAATCAGCCGTTGGAGACGTAGGAATTATTTTCATACCTGGCTGGTGGTTCACCCTCTTCATTTCACGCTCTCCTGAACCGTAACGCATTAATTTCTAGTTGGGAAGATGACGCGCGTTTTCGGTTTATTTCTTAAGGTTTTTGAGTCTAAACATCGATTATGAAATTTAATATTAAGTTTACTGCTAAAGAACAGGCAGAAGAGAAATTAAATTATGGTCAAGGGCATTCAAATTATATCACATCACAATTTTGGCTGCATGCTTTACTTGTGCGGAAGGAGGGATAATAGCAGTACTTCCTTCAGGTCACGAACTGTGTGGAATTGGGCTCTTTTCCTGTACAACTATGGGATCTACTACAGGTCTGGCGCGTTGTCGTAGGGAATTATAATTCTGTATTATCAAAAAGCTTACTCTGTGATTCCTCGATTAATAGCTGCTATGCATTTCTCCTTAATGCCTCCTACGGGTAACACTTTTCCCGAAAGACTGATTTCTCCTGTCATAGAGAGGTTCTCCTTGGTTTAGGCGCCAGTTAGCAGGGAAACCAAACAAGTTGTTATGGTAACTCCTGCAGATGGCCCATCCTTTTTAATCGCTCCTTCAGGAAAGTGAATGTGCAAGTCAAATTTATCGATTTCGTGAATACTCTCTTGTAAGTTTATAGTTTGGCTTGCGAACATCGAGATCATGCCGAAGTTTGCCTTAATCCAACTTAGAGCGATTTTGACGCTCTCTTTCATAACGTCTCCAAGCTGACCGGTAATTTAAATCTTGCCCTTGCCCATCGATTTTACAGCTTAAACGATCAGTACCTTTCCTCCTGTAATCGTCCATGCCATCCCTTTTACAACACCAACACCCGCCCATAGTCTCTACTACTTTCGTTTTCCAAGAATGTCTTTGACTCTCTTGATATCAATGACTTACTTATTTCCCTTAAAAGCGATCTTCCTGCAAATTTTGGCGACATCCCTTTAGAGTTGCCTTACACCCATTTCGTTTGAGTATCTGATAATTTAGTTAACTGCGTCGGCCTAGAAGCTTATTAGGTCGACAACTCCGTTCTGTTTTTTCTGCTCGGGTATTATATTTTTTGTTGCGATATCAAACTTTTACTCTTGGGTGTACCCTGATACGAGAATCAATTCGAGTCTATTCCTCAAAGGGAGGGAAAGTTAGTCAATGTCATTGGCAGTGCAAATAAACATTACTTTTGAGAGGTCAATGGGTAGACTGATGTAGTGATCGACAAAGGAGGAGTTCTGAGAAGGGTCTAAGATTTATAGCAATGCATTGGCTGGGTCCCCTTTAAATGTTCGCCCAAGCTTCTCTACCTAATCCAACAGAATAACAGGGTTGTTAGACTTGGCTTTGATAAGTGTCTTTACTATCATTCCTGGCAGAGCAGCAACATAGGTTCTTCTGTGTCCTCTGAGTTATGCCTCATCTGTCACCCCTCCAAGGGAAATACGAGAAAACTGTCTTCCGAGAGCCTACGCAATAGATTTTGCGATGGAAGTTTTCCCCACTCCTGGTGGCCCATGGAGGCATAAAACATTACCCTTAGTGTTGCCGTTCCTAAAACGTACCGCAAGAAACTCAAGAATCCTCTCCTTGACTTTCTAAAGCCCAGTGTGTTGGGCATTTAGTACTTCCTCAGCCTTTTTGAGGTCTTTGCAGTCTTCAGTAGATTCGTTCCAGGGAACATCCAGAAGTGTCTCAAGGTACTTGATAGCAACCTGCCTGTTTTGAGAACCTGTGCTATCCATCGTCTCGATTTCCTTCTCCATTTATTAGCGTACATAGTTGGGTAGATTCTTCTCTTCCATCCTCTTCCTAATCTTTTCTACCTCGTCCATCTTCTTCTGTCCTCCTTGCCCCATAACCTGAGTATACATGCTCCGGTTTGAAGAAGGAGTGCTGGCAGGAAGCAGGTCTTTTCTGACTTTTTCTTCGAGCTAGTTGATTCCTTTAAGGTGTTCAGTTTTGGCAGTCAAATAGCTGATGAGAGTGTTAATCTTTTTATCCACCTCATTGGTCTGTAGAAACAGGAGCTTTTAGTTCACGGGTATTTCCATCTGTCCGATAGTATTATAGACCACCTTATTTATACTCTTCTCCAGATCCAGCCGATGTTTCCTAACAGTAGCCTCCCCCGAAGGCATGGTGCAGTCATAGTAGGACTTCAGTTCTTTTTTGAGCTTCTCGAATAGTCGGGCATTTGCAGTGACTTCAGCAGCCGGAATCTCATCATTGATGATCTCGATATTGGCGAGGAAATGGCTATCTTTCCTGTACATGGAGATCACCCTGAACCTAGCGAAAGTAATTCCCACTACACTCAATTTACTCACCCGAGTTTTTTCATTGACCGAATAGTCAGCCATGGTCTGCCTGTGGATTTTCATTAGAGCGCCATAGCGGCTGCACCCTTCTATCCGCTCAACCCCGGGGACAGGAGAGTCTAGCTTCGTCAGAAATCCGATAAGATTGTCGTTTTCCTTGGCTGAGTAAATTCAAAATTTACCATCGTATGCGGTAGAATTGAGGGTCACCTGATACTCTCCATAGGGAAAGATCACCTTTGCTGAGAGGGAATAGACGTAAACCTGGTTGAGTTTCATAATGACGTAAATATTATGATATCAAATCAGTCAGTATTATTCGTTTTATTGCTCTGTTATTCTAGAAAAGTTATGTAGGCCTCTTGGCAAAACCTCAGTTATCGTCTACTTATTCTTCGATAGCTTTTATAGGGTCTTCGCTTTCCTGTGTTAGAATGTATTTACTTCAGTCTCACCTGCCCTTCGGTCTCGTCGAACTCGTACTTGCTGATCATCTCTTTGCGCTTCAGATGCCTGCTGTAGGCATCGTTCATCTTCTTCTGGTATAGAGTGGATTTGCTCTTCATTATTTTCTCGGCCAACCGCTGATTTTAGGTGGCTATGTGAGTGAAATCCTTCTTCATGTTGACCAGATGAGTATGGCTCTTTACGCCCACATTGCCCTCAGAATGGGCTCTGCGGATAGTTTGGTTGGGCCTGTTGCTGACCTTTATTATTTTTTTGAGGATGTTTTCATTCTATTTCTCAACGGCCTGCAGCTTTTCTGAATGAGTCAACTCCAACCTTTCATTGAGTAGCGTGTTGAACGATCCCTCTGCTCAAAGAATCGATGCAGTATGAGTTATCTTTTGATATCCATGATGGGCGAGGTCTTCTGCATGATATCCTGGATTCTCTTACGGTGGATTTCGTAGTTTCTGTGTAAGAGGTGGAGGTACTTGGTTTCGTCCATCATCTAGGGCAGCCTCTTCATACCAGCCAATAAAATTATAATTACCCTTATTATTCAAAAATTAACCGATGCAGCAGTACCTTCAAGACAGTGGAGAACCCGACGATCCACTATAGCTAGTGACCTAAAACCTGTATAGAATGCGCTAGGAAGTGAACTCCCAAAACACTCAGAGAGTGGTCGAAGAGTATCAGCCGCAACTCGATCAGCACGACATTATCATGAAGGAGTACGAGGAGTTTACCGAGGCTCTGCCGTCAAACTTTAGTAGCATGTCTTATGAACAGAAAATCAACTATCTGTTGGCAGACCGGGAGACTGGCAGCCTGATGTACCTATTTGAATTGGTGTACTATTTCAGGGAGGCGCTTCCCAGGGAATCCCTCCATCGAATCGCTAATACGATAACAGAAAACATCAATCTAGAGGATGAGGTGAATTTAAGATGTGCGTTGGAGTTATTAGCATTGCTGGGTGTGGTTGACTAAAACATGCTGTAAACTGTGAGTCAGTTGATGTTAGAGGAGCAGATTCCGTTCGATCTTGGGTTTCTCTATCTAGCGAATATGGGTTATCCAGGACTGTTTACGCTTGTCGATATTGCGAATAAGGATTTCAATGAGGTGCCCCTACAAATCATGGATAGCCTAAGTAGATGCTAGGTGATCATCCAGGAGATCGTCATTCCTGCGGTGGTTTCTGATCTGCTTGGAGCTTCGACTGATCATCGCAAGAGAGTGGCGGCTCTTGCAGTGCTCAACCGGCTAAACAAACTTCAATCTGACCCTAAGCTGCTCAATATTCTCGGTAAAATGCTTACAGAAGGGGCTCTGGATCGGGGACTGCTTGCCTCAACGATCAGAGCTGCAGGAGAACCTGGCGAAGAACTGTTGCTGAAGTTGCTTGCGCCTCAGGGAAACAATAAACTAAAGCTTCCGATAATAAGTGTTATTCCGTGGAAGGTGCCCAACGAGCCTAATTTGGATATAAGCGTTGTAGAATTTACTATTGGCGGGGGATTTGCCCCTGGGGTTATGTACCAATACGATGGTAGTCTAGAGCCTTCTGCTTACAAATCTGCTGACGAAGAAGGGTCGACCAAGCCAGATCAACTAATTCTAAACTCCAGAGACTTCATGGCCTCTCTACATCGGATGCTGAGTCAGAAATTTCAAAATGGGGAGCATGAGTAACCTATCCGCAAGTCTAGTGTCAATTGTCGTAACTTATTCTTGCTCGTCGATTTAGTAAAGTCCAAGCAATAGGAAACTGATTAAAACTAGGTGTCACCTTAGGCAATCAAAGGACTGGCGAACTGTCTTGGGAATCAAGTTGTGTAAATTCGAGAGGCTGCTCTCAACGCATTGGGAGTAATAGGACTTCCTGATGCTGCCTAGAGTATTGAGAAGGTAATGAGGTGCCTTAGTGACCCGGACAGCAGAAACAGGAGTATGGCTTGTTGGACTCTTTCAAGATTATGCTAAGATGAGAGTGTTCCTGCCAAGATAATGAAGAAGTTAGTGGATTTACTCAAAGATAACTACTGGAAGGTGAGGACATCCGCTTGTATCGCTCTGGGCACCATAGTCAAATCCCCCAACGAGCAAGTAATTGAAGGACTGGTAAGAACTCTGAAAGATGGAAGCATAAATAAAAACACTGTATGCTAAACTCTTATCCACATGGGGTCTGTTGGTGAGCAGATTTTGGTGGAGATATTAAAAAACACTCACAAGTCAGACTTCAAACTAAAATCAGCCATTATTAGAAGTTTTAGGTTCGTAGATGTAGCCCAGCCTTCTATTGACTTTCTGATCTAGGAGCTGTTTAAACATTCCTCTGACGACAACGTGCAGGTAAGGGGGTTGTGTCTAGAAACTCTCAACTAGCTGAGGCTCAAGGCTAAGGGATAGAACATCACTTACCTAAAAGCCAAAAACATCCTTCCGCTGTTCTACTTCTTCCTCGAAGACTCCACAACCAAACTACGGGAGTTAGCCGTTGAAGCAATCTTGAGTTTCGGTTCTCAGGCCGAACTCATTTTTATTTAGGGGTTAACCAAGGGTCAGAATCCTCTTGTCCGGATGGAAAGTGCGAAAGCGCTCTGTCGGATGGGGGTGCAGAACTTTAGAGCAATAATATTCGGTTTGAGGGACCAGGACGAAAGGGTGAGGAAGGCAACAGCCCACTCTATCCTTACTTCATTCACAAAACAATAGATAATTGACGAGTTCAAGCGAAAAGGTAACCAGGTACCACCCTTGCTGTGTCACCTTAAAGACATCGTCGCCAGTTACACCTTCTCCAGCCAATTAAAAGTTATGTTTGAGTAGCTATTGTACGAGTTTGAGGGGAGCTCCACTAAGTTCATAAGGCCTAGAATCAATAAATAAAACTAGGATCACAATGTATATGAATAAGAAGGGTGATTATTTGAATATGCACTTTATTCATAATTCCAACTCGATTGTCAGTATTATCTGGACTCGGAGCGGTGAAGCTTGAGGAGGTAGTATTCGAGTTAATCTAGGGGTTTAGGGGATTCGACATTAGCGTTTGAGATATTGGCTTCAGCAAGGTATTGTTTCAATCTCTCCAAAAAGCTGCCTATCTGCTCCTATTTGGTGTTGTCAGTGATCCAGTCAGCACAACTAAGTATAGTGGACTGGTAGTCTTTTACAGGGAGCTTTGGGGGTTGGGTTTTTACAAAAACTGGAGGAGAGGGTTCTGCTTGTGGCAACACTTCAGGATGTATTTTGGACTCTGATTTTCTTAGATTGTCCTCAATCTAAGGTGGTGGGGTTATATGCACTGTCTTTGCAGCTTGGGAATGTGTAGCAGTGAAGGAGGCCTGAGAACGATGTTTGTCCATCCTCACCCTAAACTTGAACTAGCTCTTCCCTTTTTTAACAGGCATCTCGTTCAACCTTTCCAGACTCAACAACTCTCCCGGATGCTTCGCTTTCTCCCTTATTAGATGCAGTTTGTTCCTAAGATGCTACGATTCCCTCAGTTCTTTCTCCCTCGCAATCTGCCTTTGTCTTATCTTTTATTCTTTTTATTTCCTCCTCTTTGCTATGCTTTCTAACCTGCTTTTGTGCATATTATCGTTGATTCGTCTGTTTTCCTCGAAGTCCTCCCTTCGGATTTCCCTCATAATAGCTGCCTGGATGGGTTATACTGAGTATGGGGTCTCCGTTGCATAGGTTTAATATGCCATACAGCTCGAGTCTCCCTAAAAGTAACTGTGTTTTGATGTAGGAAAGACCTTAGAGTTTTCTATATGCTCGCTATGCTTGGCTTTGCGCTTGAGTTACTTAAGTTTGTCCTGTAATTCCTTCCTCCTACGCAGCTACGCCTCCTAAAGCTTTGATTTTATCTTTCGTTAGAGTATTGCTTGTTTCTGTTACTGTTACCGCTGCTTTAAGCGTATTTTATTCTGAATAATTGTAAATCAACCTCTTTCTCTATCATCTAGAATAGGGTATTTTGGTGAGGGGGACGACTCTCGTAGATACTGTAGCAGTCGCTATGCCGATGGTTCATTTTGTTGCTGAGGACTGTCAGATATCTCTGGGTAAGACACGGTGTACGTCATTTATTTGCTATCGCAGTCTCGCGCGTCGTTCGTTCTAGTGTCTAAGCTTAACTTCGAGGTAGACGTCAGAAAAGCCTTCACAATTCTTTGGTATTTTGGCTGTTGTAATCTAGTTAAGATCGAGATGCCGAACATCGCTTCGAGTTAGCCCCATTTCTGCGAGTATTTTGTCAGTACAGTCACTGAGTGGCGCAGTTTGTACGTTTATGGGATTGGGAAGAGCACCTAAGAGCTGCCATCACTTCTGAAGGACTCATTATGGTAATTTTCTATTTCCATTTATTTATTGCTATTCCGAACATAACTCCTTCACCTTATTTTATGTTTT
>JAOXNN020237789.1:0-11040 GCA_028571205.2 Hydropsyche betteni
AAACAATGAAAAGTAAATGTGAAAAATTTTCCTATCAGTGTGACAGTTGCGACTTTTTTGGACAAATTGCCTTCTAACAAAAATCACGTACACCATATGGAAACACTGGCAGCAGCAAAAGAATTGATAATGTGTACACTACAATATGCAAAAGGTTGCAGTGATGATAAAACTAAACATAGCCTTCAAAACCATCATTCAAGTTATTGTACATTGTAATGCACACTGGGACTGAAAGGGTTAAATTCGTTTTTATAATCACGAACGTTTTTATGATAGTGATTTAATTTATTATGGAAATTTTAAATTTTGATTATATTAAAATTTTTATTTTGTAAGTGTTTATAAATAAAATAAGGCTAAGCGCACACTCAGTCGCGCGCGATCAAAAATGGAACACATTGTTTTGGGTTGAAATGCGTGCATATGACACGTGTGCGCAATCGCAAGTGTGCGCCTGGTCTAAAAGTTTCTCCAAGGTTCGATATTAAATTGTGGATTTTTGTGTTTTGTGTTAAAGTTTATTGTTTACTTTATATCTGTATGTATCGATTAAAAGTTCATTTCGAAAATGAAAATCGTCATGTTGATGGGACATTTTGAATATGACGAGTGATTTAAAAAATAATTATTTTGGTTAATTAGGAAAATCGTATTTTCTCATCTTGGAAATTCGCGCTCATCTTAACTTTTTTTTGTTCTGATCATAGATGTCTACGCATTGTCAATAAGAACTTTAAAACGTATAAACTAATTATAAACCAACAAAATTTATTTTTCAAAATATATAATATGATTTATGTTAATAAAAATGTTGTAATATTTTGTAAAAGTATTACATATCGAAAAAAATGTATTAATCAATATTACGATTTCAATAACTTTTTTCAAAAATAACAATAGATGCCACTGTAACGAATATATTATACAAATTATAAAACTCGTACGAAATATAGTTTTGAAAATTACTTTTCTGTAATTGATATTTAACATTTCAGTAAAGGAACGAAGATAATTTAATGATTCAATTGATAACTAAATGGCTTTAAATCCTATTATTTTTATATTTATTTTTTTGACTGATTAGAAGGAAATGTTAAAATTTCAAAAATACAATCTAAAAATTTGTATAAAAAAACGTACCAATTTTTCAATGATGATGTCGATTTCTGGTTCTGTGGTTCGAAATTGCAGATTTCGGAGATGAATATCTGTAATTAAAAACAAACAAAAAGGTTAATTTTAAATAAGTCAATTAAGCCAGTTCAATTTTTAAAAAAAGTACAAAACAAGTTTTACAAAAAATTTACTATTATAGGGTTCTTCATTAATCAAAACTAAAATAATTTCTCACAGCCTTTGCAACTGAGAACACTTTCAAAGTTACCTGAAAAAAAAATGTTTTGTATTTAATCTACCAAAAAATTTATTAAAATTTCAATATCTTTGGTAGATACACCATGAAAACAATCAATGGAAATCATTTTTCTTCTGCTGAATCACATATTGTAATTTGATCAGTTTCTTAGCGTGAATCTGCCAGATTATTGATTAGAACCACAATAATTTTGGTAGTTTCACGCCATGAAAACAATCAATGGAAATCATTTTTCTTCTTTTGAATCATATGTTGTAATTTAATCAGTTTCTTAGCGTGAATCTACTAAAGTATTGATTAAAACCACAATAATTTTAGTAGTTTCACGCCATGAAAACAATCAATGGAAATCATTTTTCTTCTGTTGAATCACATATTGTGATTTGATCAGTTTCTTAACGTGAATCTGCCAGAGTATTGATTAAAACCACAATAATTTTGGTAGTTTCACGCCATGAAAACAATCACTGGAAATTATTTTTCTTCTGTTGAATCACATATTGTAATTTGATCAGTTTCTTAACGTGAATCTACCAAAGTATTGATTAAATCCACAATAATTTTGGTAGTTTCACGCCATGAAAACAATCAATGGAAATCATTTTTCTTCTTTTGAATCACATATTGTAATATCATCAGTTATTTTTTTTACAATATCATATTTTCGTAAATTACTATTTCCTTGAAAGCTGTAAATAAAATTTTTGATGAAAGTCAACAAAGAAAACCAAAACTTCACCACTACAATTATCAATAGTTATGCAATTATTAGCAGTCCCAATTTTCTTATATGAACACAAATAACCAATTGATAGCTGAAATCAAGGGCAACATCTTAAAATATCGTGCAGCCTTTCGTGTTACACTTGTAGCTTTCACTACTACATTTTTTCCTATCTAGTTCTCTGTCAATCTACAATGCATCAATTTTGTGGGAAAAATGACCAGCATCAACTTGAAAAATTGTACAATCGGATAAATCACAAAGATTTTATTGTTGATAAATGTCATATTTTGGAGTAATAAAACATCTCACAATCAGTGTTAAGAGAACGACCTTGTCGAAGACCTTCGATCGTCATAAGAAAACCGTGTCATTTTTTTAAATTTTAGCATTATCGCCCGCATATTACAGGTAGAATGATGCATGAAGTACTAAAACTTAAACGATGGAACTTTAAATAACAAAATCACTCCTCTTGCTGTCGATGAATGTTAAATGCGATCTATGTTATTAAACTGTGTTGAGGTAAATAGATTTTTATATTGTCTTTAGTCTGATAAAAAAAAAATTCCCGAAGAGTGTTATCGAGCGTATCTTGGAACCGGATGGCGTTTAAAACGATCCGTCTATTTTTTTGTTTTTTTTTTATGACTGCTTTTAATCTTTTGAAAATTTGATCCGGGATTGATCGATAAAAAAGCAAACTCTAAACTCTTAAACAACATTCCAAAACTCAATTTGGTTATTTTATCATGCGAAACTATACCAATTATCCGACGAATCGTACGGGTAAAAAATATGTTCGTACTACGCAACAAAGGAATTCAGTATCGGTGAAACTTTTTTCTATTTTTTTCAGTCAAAAAACTGGTATATAGTGCCTAATAAAGATCGGTTAAATTAACTGACTGTTCCAAGTAACCAGTTTCAAATTGATGCGAAGAATATATTGCGCACCGGGAAAAAAATTATAACAAATAACCCGAAAAGTGACCATTTTATTTGTTTGAATTCATAAATATATTATGGTAAAATTATCCTGAAAACTTTGAATTATCTATCAAAAAACCCCGATAATATTTTTTTTTAAGCAAATGTTACATTAATATAATATTTTTATAGTAATATAAGAGTATTGAGTTTTCCAATGTGACTCTAGAAAGGTCTTAAAAGTGCACTACTTTACTACGGGGGGGGCGGTTAAAAGCTTTCACGCTCGACCGGATTGACTTTTGCTAGTGAAAATAGCCTTTTTTCCTTTCGAACATTCAGCATTTGAAAATACGGTGGTTCTCGAACAATTTTCGAGTTTCGATTCAAATCAATATGCCAGAAGAATCTATAAAATAATCCTAAAATCGACTAATATTCATATTGAAATTTAAAAGTTAGGATTTGAACTGATTTTTTTTCAAAATACAAAGAAACGAGGATAATTTTCATTATTTAGAAAGAAACGTTTTCAATATGGCGAAACCGCAAATCAATCATTCAATTAACGGTAATTGCCGTAACCGTTATAATAATGACAGCAGCAATGATGATTGTAATACAGTCTGGTTGCATAAACACTCTAATTACATTATGATACGCCAGATCACGGATTAAAGTTTTACAAATGCGAATATGTAAGAGTTATCACTAACATAGATGCAAATGCATACTTATATCAACGAATGTGAAAAAAAAAATGCTTTCAAAATTGGTTTGTTTGAATTGCGCGCGGTTTCGACGTCGTGATCGTGTAAATTTCGATTTCTCAACGCGAGTATAATTGATATAACTAAACTTTCGATTATAAAATTGTACATGTGTACCGATGATTAAAAATTAATTATAAACGAATTAAAGACACGATTACGTAAACGACCCAATTCGAAAAATACAGATTATCAACGATCGAGAAAACCCGCGACTTTTAATACAAACAGGGACGTTTTATTCGAACTGTTATTAAAACTATACCGCGACATTCTCTGCGAAATCATCGAATTGGAAATACAACGAAAAAAACATAATTATATCCGATTACAGGTGACAACAGCCGAGAGAATTCGAACGGAATCCATTATGCGCTCTTTATAATTGCCGCGCCACGACAGTTTCCTGGTTCGTTTTGTGTTTGCGAGTCGCCGAAGGTCTTTGGCTACCTGTTCGTTTTACCATTTATTCGATATTAGAGACACTTTTGTGTGCGTTTTGCATTATTCGATCGTTAACGACGCAAAACTGGATCACTCGATGTCCTGGTCGTAATCGCATTGCCGAGTGTGGGCTTCTCAAAGTGCGGTTCGCAGAAATCGTAAAGGATGCAGAGAAGGAAACGCCGTGTTCGGTTTGATATAAATATTTATCGTATCGATTTTAAATAACCCAGATTTGAATTATGGTTGTGTTTGTACGTTTTCGACGCGCTGGTTTCGTATGACACATATGTTTGTGTTAGGAAAATAAAGATTCGATCGATTTCGGAATTATTGAAAGATTTGCGAATCTGTCGAATTTTAAATATATCGAAACTATTTATAAATTGATGTGCCAATATTTTAATTTTACAATTAGAAAAAAACGGTTTAGTTTTATTCGTTGTGAGTGATATGCAAATCGTTTGTTTTAAAATCTTCTGCGTCATTTAATGCTGCCAAAACAAAATTCGATTAAAAAAAATGTTTACGGACGTATATATTGATTGCGATGACCACAAAAAGTGTCAAAATCTCCTTGATATTTTATTGATCGAATTTTTTTCAGTCGATACATAAAATTAGCGTACCGTATTAATATGCAATTTAGATAAACAACGCGACCCGAATCATGTGCCGCGTAGTTTAAACAAAGTTTGTTATGACGAAAAGAAACTTTTCAATCAACGAATGAATCATGTTCAACTGTTGCATTTCAAATGAGATCAAACGAAAAAGAAAATCGTTACATATGCGATACTTAATCGCTTCATATTAAACGAAAGGTTTGTACTAACGAACTCGACCGTCTGAATTATTTCTAGCTATCAACTTTACGGTCGAATAAAAAGCGCAAACGACCAAAATCACTAACAATAAAAAAAATATACGAAAAGAAGACTATAATAATTCAAAGCGAATTTCGCTAGCAATTGCCATACATTTGGCGAGAAGCGAGTCCGCAGCCTGGCCTTCTGGGACACAATCGCCCTCGAGACCCTCAACCTCCAAAACCCACCCCTTTTCAGCTGGATGATGGATATAGTGGTGACTGTCAAGCCCTACCGGAATAACCACTCAACTCGGCTTTAAATTACCACCCACGCCGAACGGGTTTCGGATCTAACCCGAAAATGACCCGAATCGATACGTGTGATTGTTGTGAAGTCTCAAGTTGTTTTTTTTTTCGATGAAATATAGTCGAGTGCAAAAGACTCGGAAGGTGCGGTTTAGTTTTGTCGAATGCACATAACGTCGGAGAGCTGAGCAACACTCGATGTGCTCAGTAGAAGGATGTGATCGCATACTGTTGGTTTTCGTATTATTTGGTAAAGGGTGGGGGGTTTTAATTGTTTTTAAATTTGAAGGAAAATTACTAACACTAATGGTCTTTGGAACCATTTATGCCAATTGGGTATGATGGTGATAATACCTAGATATATCATAAGCTAAAATAGGAAAACAAATGGGCAACTCAATGAGAGGGGATTTTTTAAATTATCTGGTTGATTTGATATTATATTAAAAATAATGTTAGTATAGTAAAATTAGTAAATGAAGCATAAAGAATGAACTTGCCGATGTTTGGATGATGTCCGCTCAGTTGGTTTTGTGATATGATATGAAAATTTTGGAGATGAAGGTCTGTAATTAAAAACAAAAATAAAAGTTAGTATAGGCACATAGCGAAATTCAAATTTTCATACTTTGATGGTGGTTTCATTATACATCAAGTATTTAAAAAAAAATGGATCATTGGAAAATAAGCATAAGCACATAATGAAAAATTCAAATATGTTCAATGAAATAATAAATCAAAAATCATTGGATAAATCAGTTCAATTTTATGAAGGAACTCTACACTACTTATCTTTATTAAAACCGAATTTTGCTCAGATCCGACAATTCAAATGAGGAGCTATTTTTTAGGCATTGATTTTTCAACTGTAAAAGACTTACCGAGATATTAAAATAATCTGATAAATAATTTTGAGACGATAATTTGATTACTTTCTTGACATTACATAAGTGCTAAATTATTGTTTCAAAATCACAATTTAGTCGCAAATGTAACGCTGCGAAAATAATTATTAGATTTTATTAAATCCAACAATTAAATTGAGGAGTTATTTTTCGGGCATTGATTTTTCAACTGAAAAAAATTTACAGAGATATCTTAAAAATAAACATCTTATAAATAATTGAGATGATAATTTAATTACTTTCTTAGCATTACATAAGAACTCGATTATTATTTCAAAAACACAATCAAGTTGCAAATGTAACGCTGCGAAAATAATTATTAGATATTATTAAATCCAACAATTAAATTGAGGAGGTATTTTTCGGGCATTGATTTTTCAACTGAAAAAAATTTGCAGAGATATCTTAAAAATAAACGTCTTATAAATAATTTTGAGATGATAATTTAATTACTTTCTTAGCATTACATAAGGACTCGATTATTATTTCAAAAACACAATCAAGTTGCAAATGTAACGCTGCGAAAATAATCATTAGATATTATTAAATCCAACAATTAAATCGAGGAGCTATTTTTCGGGCAATGATTTTTCAACTGAAAAAAAAAATACAGAGATATATTAAAAATAAACGTCTTATAAATAATTTCGAGATGATAATTTAATTACTTTCTTAGCATTACATAAGGACTCCATTATTACTTCAAAATCACAATGAAGTTGCAAATGTAACGCTGCGAAAATAATTATTAGATATTATTAAATCCAACACTTAAATTGAGGAGCTATTTTTCGGGAATTGATTCTTCAATTGTAAAAGACCTACCGAAATATTAAAATAAATATCTGATAAATAATTTTGAGATGATAATTTAATCACTTTCTTAGCATAACATAAACACTTCATTATTGTTTCAAAATCACAATGAAGTTGCAAATGTAACGCTGCGAAAAAAATTAATAGATTAGTGCATTAGTGCAATGTATAAGTTCCCAAATTATTTATTAAAAGTAATTATAGTTGGGTATATACGATTATATGGTTACTACTTACGATTTTTAAAAAAATAGTTTATCAAGCAACTATTATATTTATAACTGTATTTTTGTTTTAATTTCAAAATGCTTAAATAAAGGCACTGTAGATATTGATAAATTATGTAGACTTTCTTCACATTCTTTAGATCATTTTAAAATAAAAAATGTGATAATTAACACTATAAAATTAAACAAAAAAATGTTGCCGATAAATTGAATCATTTCGATTTGTTGCATAGCTCGTTAACTTCTCAATAATGATCAAACAAATGTGACAATTTTTAATCAGAACACAATTAAAGTTCTTTGATCAATTATAGTTCTTATAATACGAATGATAAAAAGATAAAATAAAAAAAAAAATAATACTTACGTTTGCGTACAACTTTTAACTTGCTTCGGAAAGTTTCCTTGTCTTTCTGGATCTACTACAGCAATCGTATTGATTCTGAAATAAAATTTTATTAATGATTTAAAATGACGTTCAATAAAAATTTCAATTGATTAAAAATAGGTCAGATTTAAAAAAAAAAATTACGTGGGATTCAAGACGCAATACAGTACTTGTCTCCTATCTGTCCTGATTTGAACTAACGAGAAGCTCATCGGTTAATCATACAAATTAACCCAAACAATTTTTAGTTTGTATGTTTCATGATTGTATAAATAATATATAATCGAGTTGTTTCGTTCATAAGAAAATATTATATTTAGTAATATACGAAAAAAGCAAAATATGTTAAATATTTATAATAAATGGATTCGGATAACGCCAGAGAAACATAAAACACTAAAAAATTAAGTGAAATTACTTGCTCGTAAAACGTAAAATTTCGTATTTTTTCGTAAATAAGCAGGGTGACTGATGGTATTCTATAAATTTTCGACTAGTCGCGGGTTGAAGTTATAAAAAAATGTGACGATTCAAAGTTATGTTTTTTTGTATATTTTTGATTTATTTTAAATTCATACTTATAATAGTATAGAATCTATCTATATAATACTATAGATAAAGAAGTGGTTGCAATCATCTTTGATTTACTCACGGGATCAATTATTCCTGCGGTACGATGCATTCGTCAGCGAAATCAAATTAGATGGATAAAGCAAGGAAATCAGAAAAAAAACTAATTATGTAACTCAAAAAGACACAAAATATTTATGCACATTTTGATTTAAATGTAGATATAAATATGGAATAAAGTTGGGATTTTAATTATTACATAAATCACTGATAATTTCAATTATATTCGCATTAAAATTGAATTCGTTAATATCAGAATCTAAAAGCTGTAAGTAATAAAAACGTAACATGAATATGAATACAAACACATTTCATAAATTTTGATTTGACGACAAGTGTCTGCAGAACTATATATTTTAATTAAAATTATATTGTATATATGTGTATCAAAATTGAAAAAGAAATCTTACAACATAATAATTCCTGTATTCGTATAATATATGCACCTGTATAACTAACGAACATAGTTTTATTTTTTATTGAAAGCGTGTTAAAGGGCTCTTAATGAAACCGAATGAACCATGTATCTATTTGATATTATTTATTTTTTGATAATTGAAAAAATAATGCAAAATTATTTATTATATTTATATTTATAGTATAATAATATAGTACATATAACTTTTTTAGGTTTATTTAAAACTACTCTGATTTTATAAAATTATTAAAATCAAGTTTCTTCGATTATTTAAAATTCAATTATGACCCGAATTTGAATGAAGATTTACACACACATTCAATGAAAATAATGTCATTTAGAATAAAAAAAAACAGCAGTTATTTCTTTGGTGAAACATATCTATTATATAATATAATAGATCATTGTGGCAGTAAAATATGTACGTCGAATACATTTAAAAAATACGTTATATGATAACAAAAAATATGCTAATCGTAATCCTAACAGAAGAGGGAAATAAGATCAAGTAATACATAACCTTCAAAGTGTTATATTTAAGGATGTCATGAAATATTCATACGATCTGGCTATAATCAGCCACTTACTAATTACCTTAGGTATTCGGAATACGATGGTAAATTAGTTCCATAAATTAAATCGATAATGGTACCTATGCTTAATAATATGGTGGTACTTTGCAGGTACCCATTAAATATTTGATTGGTGAAAATAGAATTGAAATCACTAGATTTTCCTTCAACTGTGTTTATTTATTTTTTCTTCAAATAACCCGTTACTTTAATGAAGTCCGCACGTAAACAAGTATAAATAATGAACATGGGTGCGGTTTGATTCATCGATGTTATGAATTGACATCATCATACCAAAATTATCACTTGATAACATACATAGAGGATTAAATGGAGCTGCGTATTTTTCAAACCATGAATCACAAATTCATGAAAAAATAATCATACTCAATGTACATATACAATATCGAAAATATGTGCATAGAAATTTACTGTGGGCTAATTTAAAAATAAATATTTCTCATCATCATTATCATGAGCAGCATGCTTTTGCTGCTGAACAAAGACCTCCCCGATATTCTAGCATTAGTTTCTACCTTGAGCTACTCTCATACATACCATCATCAACCATACATCTTGCGCGTTTCGTTCACCCATTTTTAAGCCATCAGGATTTCCCTTGTTCAGTGAACGTCTTCCATTTGCGTAATATGACCCGCCCATTGTCATTTTAGTTTTTTCACGCGCTCTATCACGTCCGTGACTTTACACACCCATTCGTACCTCTTACGATCTTTCGTTAATTCTTGTATTAATTGAATTTAAGAAGTGGTATGTAACGATGAATACTACATTTCCCATCGAATAATTGGATTGACGTCAATGATCATCCAAATGTACAAAAAGAGACGATTAAACATTTTGAATTTGCGTACGTTTTGTAAAAAAAATCGTGAAAATCCACTTGAAAATGTGCGTCACTGTTGGGAAGACCTATGGGAATCGTTTTGCGCAGTTGCCAAAGTCAATAATCATCATTAGTTTCTGATGTAATCGAAAAGAAGTAAGTGTTGCTGTTGTTTGTTGAGCAACGAATTTAACGTTCCGATTTACAAATTGCGAACGGAGAACGGATCGAACGGCCTTTGTTTATAAATTCATTCAACAGGGAAAATTATGTGCCATTTCGCTTCACAACGAATGAATTTTCTGTTAGGCAAGTAGTTTGCCATAGTACAATCGTTAACTAACATTAACAGCTTATTATGTTTTCGTCAAAAAAACATCGATTACGTATCCACACGTAATAAACAATCATGCGAAAAAACGCACCTGTTATTGAGGTGAACCGGTGAAATTGCACGCAATTTACCCAGTATAACGGTCAATGTCAAAAGAAAAACGAGATCGCGTTCGGATAATGCACATTGTCGAAAAATTTGCATAACCCGATCGTTGTGCAAACCTCGTGCACTTCCCAAACTGGCCAAACGGTTTCCTAACGATACATAGTTATCATCACGTACATGGGATCAAGTCCGATCCGATGTCCGGTCTCGATATATCTCGATCATGGCTCTTTGGGAAAACCGTTGGAAATTATCATCAAATTGAATGATGTTATTTAGGATTGCGATACGTTTCATCTTGACCAGGAGTGTTCGGTTGAGGGTTATTTTGTTATAATTTATTTTGATAGTCTTTGTAAGGCCAGGCGCCCACAGGCGATTGGTTGCGGCGCGATTTGTGATGGAACGCATTGTTTTGGGTTGTAGTGCGCC
>JAOXNN020237798.1:0-11040 GCA_028571205.2 Hydropsyche betteni
CGACGTTCCGTTTCGAAAATACCGTAATGAGGTACATGCTATGTAGGTAAGTGGTATACTAATGTGAATAACATATGGATAGATAATGCCAAAATATTGGGTAGAATACTGGTCCTTCCATACCTAGAGAGTATTGAATTTAGGAAAACCCCTTTAAACCAAACAAAAGCTATACGCAAAACATTAACATTACGCACTCTCAATAGGTTCCACAAAATAGTAGTCAACTATTCTGAATACTGATTTTATATAATTATGAGTTAAATATCATTCTGTTTTATGGTTGGTAATTGGTTTCTTGTATTGTAACTCTAGACTAGATAGACAAACGGAATTCATACAGTGGTTTGATAAATAATAGTGGCACTTAACACTTAGACATTTTAATAAATTTAGACGCTAAGAACTATTGTAATAGCTCTGTCAATCACTTAGTGACAATGTGCAATAGTCACTACTTGTTTTGCTAGCTTAGTTTGTAAATGTAGTTTACATGGGATCCTTTCTTCAAATATTAGTTAATTTTGGCATTCAACTGTTGCGCCTTACCTACTCTTTCTGGTCCTGGCGCCTTCGAGTCTAGCAGTAAGTACTCTGAGGATTGGCCTTGGTACTTAATAACTATCCAGTGGTTGGGCTGAGTTCTAAACAAAGTATGATAGAATTTCTTCTCTTGAAGCAAATTAATGAGAAACCCTGCAATCTTCCTATCCTTCGGCAACTCATCCAACGAAAACTGATGCCGAGAATCGAACCACTGAATTTCGTATCCTTTGCTTTGAACTGCCATTTGCAGCACATTCAGATCATACTCTCCTCCAAAAATATGTTTATGAGGGTTAATTAGGTCATCCGAGAACAACCGACAGATCTAATCAAGGCTTTACTTGGTGAAGGCTTAATAGCCAAACAAATTGTTGAGAGAGTGGAGTCCGCACATAAGAGATAGAGAATTTTGTCGCTAGAAGTAGAGGATGGGTTCCATCGTTTATTTCAATTTACTCGGTATTATATTTATATTAATCTGCTGCTTATCACTCAATCAACCACACTACTTTATTACGAGACATTAATATATGAACCCAAATTAGTCGCTAACGAACAGACCTTATCTCCCTAGAAAAACCCGCTTCGGTAGTCCTCCTCCTCAACTCACTCAGAATCTATTTAGGGGAGGTTCTCCAGACTTCTCCCTCAAAAGCTACGTACATTCTAAATAGTTCGATGCTCTCTAAAGGAATATTCGCAATACGCTCTCCGTAAAATTCAAATAGGAGTACAACAGACTGTTCGCAGAGACGCAGCGCTAGTCCAGTAGGCTGCAGCAGTAGAATAATTAACTAAAGGAGAGGTTGAGTGTGTATGAGGACAAAATAGCAGGGCTCCATGCACAGTTGGAAGTAAAGAAGGCGTTGAGAGAAGGGCGGAAGGCTAATTTAAAGGTTGTGCCTCATATTCCCAGTAGTAAGGCAGTAGAATAGTTCGGTAGGGCTGCTGAGATGTACGAGAACTAGATAAAGAACTGGAAAGAACTCTACGAAAAGGAAGTAAAAGAGAGTTAATAGGCCAAACACCAACTGAGCAAGGTGGATACAGAACTCGATACACTGGTTTGTGACTATCTTACTGAAGGATAATACTGAAATGTTTGATCAATCTGATTGTTTTCAACAATAGTAGCCTAAGTCGAATTCGCAACGACTTTAATTGACTGGTAATTAATTATTCGTTGTCGTTAGTTAGTTGTCTTTTAATACCAAACAATTTTCTTTTCAAAAATATGGTGAAAATGGACAATTTGTTAGGTGCAGATTTGAATGTTAAATAAATACTGTTAAGGGAGTTTGATTATTTAAACCATAACAATAGATCCGAAGTAGCTCAATAATATTTAGACGTAAATCTATACATCACAGAGTATCCCAGAACCGTTGCGAAGCATTCTGCTTTTTAGGCGTTTTCTTCCGTTTCCCTTCTTCAGTCCTGTTATTCCTCACTCTGTTTCCATTTTAGTCGAGTTTTTCCTTCTTCTTTTTGTGAATAGGCAGGTGTGCCTCCTCCATTTTGCTAACATTCCTCTCGAACTGCTCCTCTAGATCATTGACTATGAGTTCGAACTTCTTAGAAGTAATTTTCTTTGGCAGATTACCCTTTTCATAATCTGCTTTGATCTTTTCTCGCACTATGCTGGGCATTTAGTATGCCAGCTGCTTTTTAGCTTCAGAAATTTCGCTAGAGTCCTTATAGTAATAAAATCTAATGTCTGGACCGAACTTTAGTCCCAATTCCTTGCACATACTCGCCGACATAAAGCTTCTAATCTTCTCCAAAGATTTCTTCAGGTTCTTTATGACAATCTCTGATGGTTATTCTTCAATGCGTGCATGGTTTACATGGAATTATTCTACTGAAGGCTTCAATCTCCAGATAACCTTGATAACTGTCAGAGATTAACTTGTCTTAATAGAAGTGATGTCTATGTTGGAAAGCACGTGGAACTGAGAAGCGGGTGTCATTATCTGATAGTTGATCCACTCCTCCATATTAAATATGGTTCGATGGTAAAGATGATCCCATTTAGCTGATTCCTGACTGAAAGTCGCTCTCTCATACTTCTGGTTAATCTACTCAAGTTTTTACGAATCCACCACCCCAAACTCATCCTTGAACTTATTTGGATTGAACGTTTCAAACTCATCGACTGCTTTGTAATCGATGTCATCATTATAAATCTATGAGTTCATCTGCTGTTTAGTCTTTTTAATGTTCTTTAGCTTCTATCTTCTTTGTTTGCGCTCATTGTAGATTTCTTGCTCTTACAGAAACTTCTTATTATCAATCAACTCCTCCTTCATCGTCAGTTCTGCAGTCTCATAATCAATCATGATTCCCTGATCATGTAGCTGACTCACCATCTTGGTGATCTACTTCTGATGCTTCTTTAGGGGATTTTCATCGTCCCCATACCTATCCAAATCCTCTCTTTAATCCTCCTTAATAAATATCTCGCTCACTCTATTCGTTTTCTCCAAATCTGCCTCCCCAGAGCTAATGAACTGTTTATCTGCTACCGACAGATTGAGTTTTTGTTAATATTGGTTAACTAACCTTTCTATTTTGACTTAATCGGGTTCAATTATTTAAGGATAGGGATCCTTCTTAAGTGAAGTGTCTTGCAACTGCTTTATCATTTCAATTTAATGTCTTTGAGCCTCAGATAGTACCTGGGTTTTTCCTCTTTGTCTCAGAATATACCCAGGGTCTGGTGTGTTATCTTGTAAAAAGTCTCGCAAGTAAGACAGTTACCTGTTTTTGAACTGCCTAGCCTTTTCCAACATCGACTATGGTATTAATTGTCGGTTGATATCATCGCCCGTAATTTACTTGTAGTCAGATGGTTAGAGTCTCTTCTAAACCGCCTCTATTAACTTTTATCGTTTGGACATGCTCTCCGCCAACTTGGTCTTGATGTTTCTGAACATCTAATCCTCCTTTTACAGTTTAGTTTTGGGTTTGTGCTTTACTTATTGTCGCATCTCTTCAACTAGAATCTGCTGATTGACTACGTCCTCATTGTAAATATTCAGGATGTTTGTTGGGTCGAGCCCCAAACTCTCCTACCAGTCTTTCTGCAGGAGCTATTCCTCCTTTCGGTCTTATTGGCTTTTATCTATTGGTTCATCCTAGCCTGCAGACAGTAATTTAATGATCTCAGCGTCGCTCCGACCAGAATCAACTAACTCTGCGATTTGTTTCTAAAGCTATTCCTATTTCTATCTGAAAGTTCTTGTCTGGACCTTCGACATATATTTTTACCTCGCCTCATTTTTCTTTTACTTATCAAGCAACTTCCTTTGACTCTCAGACACCTCTACGGCGTCCTAACTATTAGCTAGTGTCTTTCCTCTTTTCCTTGCGAACTGGTAGAAAGAAACACGAGTTAGCTTTATCTGTCGCAAAAAAAACTTTTGTAGGAGATTGGTGAACATTGTTTATAAAACAAAAGACAACCTGACACAGGTCTCAAGTTTAAATTAAACTCTTATTCAACAAGGACACTCTCGATGTAGATATTTCAAATTTATAACATCTATATAAACAATCGTTTCACTATATGCTCGAAATTGGATAGGAATATTGTTTGGGAGAGCTAACCCTAGATCTTGGATCCTCCGATAGTGTCTAATCCTTCTATTGTGCAAAGTACCCCTTAGGGAATGACCAAAAAGATGTTATGCTCTCCGACGGCAACCTATCTGTTTTCTCTTGCATTGGGAAACGCCGATAAAACCAAGATAGGGTACTCCTGCTTTTAATACAGTTTGACGTTCGAAGGCATAACGGCGACTTGTTATTAGGTCTCTACGATGGACATGGCCTTGGCTTAGCAGTAGACATGGTAAAATAGATGCTAATACCACGGATAGTTTAGAGTCAGTGGTACAGAGCAGACCTCCCAAGAGCCATATCGGAAGGTAAAGAGCCACCAATTTAGCTTTTGGGTGTGTAGATGAAGAGATCCTTCAAAAACAATAACTGACGCGGGCCAACGATGGTTGCGTCGCTGTAATAGCTGTGTTGAGAGGAGAAACAGTGACAATAGCCAATTTAGGAGACTGTCGTGTAATTAAATTAGGCAGGTCTTTCTCGAAGGAAGTTATATTCGAGCAATTGACTATCGACCATACACCTTAAAGCGAGAGAGAAAGTAAATATGTAACAGAACGAGGAGGAATCATACTTAAGATGGGGAAATGTTTACGCGTAAATGGCTAGGTCAATGTCACCAGATCATTTGGGGATATCCGTCTTAAGAAATGTATCACTGCGGTCCCTTAAATTAAAACCTATTCTCTCTCACATACAGACAAAGCTCTGGTATTGGCGACAGTTGGCTTATGGGCAGTATTTTGTGTTTTAGCATAGATTGCAGATAATAGTTAAGTGGCAGTCAATACATGCCAAAGCCTGCACTCGTAAAATATGGCACGATCATTATACAGGAAGCTTAGAACCCAACCAAGAGACAACACTACTATAATGTGCCTGAAGTTTTGAGACAAGAAAGAGATTTTCTCATATGATGGACTTAATTGAATACTCGTGTTTGAATACATATTGATTCAATGACATGGTAGGTGCTATCAGGCGTACTTGAGGGACTCTTTATAGTTGTCCTTGAGACGATAAAACTCATCGAATTATTCCTTTAATATAAGAGGAGTCTTCTAGTGAAGGTTTGTGACCTTTTACTTTTGATTTTCTACGCTTTACCTCGACTCACGTAATACAGTTGCTCCATTCTTTTCTTCTCCTTCAACCTCCATGATAAAAATTTAAATAATATTTTTTTTCTCCAAACTAAAGTAGGCGAAATATTATAGTGTGTTTCGTGTCAATATCAATCCTGAAATAAAACAAATATATTTTCATTGTCTTTGACAGGCATAATACACAATAATGCTTAAAGATTACTTTGGATACTCTATGTGAAATGAAATACAAGTAAAAATTAGCTGCAATATTTGATTGAAGTATAGGATTAAACCAAAGCAAAATAAAGCAGCCAATCATAATTAGATATCTCAATAAAAGAGACGAAAAGATAAATATAACTTAAAAAAGCAATAAATGAGAAAATATACCGGCGAAGCACTATCCATAAATAAAAGGTCTCGGAGGGTCAAGTAAATAGGCAAATTAAATTAGAAGAAGAGATCACAATGAGGAAGATTCGGTCGATCAATCTTGTTTTCTCTTTTCCTCTACCCATTCTATCAAAAAGATGTACCGGTCTGATGCAACGGTGAGGAAATAACCCTCATGTAAGCGTCCTTATGATCAAAATCCCATCCAGCAACTCAGATTTTAGCAACAACAAAATTAGATGAAGGATTTGCACTCAATTTAGGAGGTTTTAGCAGAGTAGTTTGCTCTTCATGCCTAAACTCCACTCTAATAGTGTGGGTTCTAACGCTTTAGAAATTAGTTGGGATTCTCTCCCAAAGGTTGTGAAGGGTTTAAAGTTTACCGACTCAACTCCCTCAACTCCATCACCATAAGTACCAGTTAAATTACATAGTTAACGGCAGTATTTACGACTTGTTAAGCGACACTTTGGCTGAAGAACAGCCAAGCAGGCAGACGACATGCAAGTGCTACCACTCAAAATGTCTGGCTGGCTACTGCCAATGCTTCAGTAAAGGTCAAAAATGCAAACAGGAGTGCCGGTGTGCAAACTGCCTCAATCAGACATCACCTTTAAGACAAGTTGTTAGTTCCTTTATTTAGGTTGATTCGACCTTTAAAGGGTGTAAGTGTGAAAAATCTAACTGTCAGAAAAGGTACTGCGAGTGTCTGAAAGGGGGTCTGATGTGTCAGGATTAGTGCCAATGTGTCAACTGCATGAACAGAGAACAGCCCTTTGTCAAATTTGATATCGCCAAAATTCCCGCCTGATTTTGGTGTATTTCAATAATAATTAAACATGTTGTTGAATTCACTATTTTGCTTTTGGTTGATAATAGATAACTATTTAATAAGAACTTCCTTTGCCAATTCGATATTAGAGAAAGCTACTTCAATAACTTTAGGGTTTTGATGTTCATATTGTTCATTTATAGATTCGTGATTTAATTATCACAAAGAAAAGTTTCCGTTGTCTATTATGCTCCCCAATATCCATTATTTTTGCTTACAAGGGACTTGATTGATAATGAGTGTTTTAAGAATTTATTCGCATAACATAACTTAAATAAATCTGACGAATATGTAAAGTAGTTTGGTGAATACCTGTCTGAGTACTCCCACAGAGACTTTAGAACCCACCTTTTATTTAAATTTGGTCCTATTCGTCCAGCTTTATATTATTTATTCGATGACAACTTAAGCAAAACCATATTAATAACCTTACTTTATTATAAGTCCACTATTAGGGTTGTTATTAATGGCTATGCTTGCCGGTATCGATAAAATTTGCACGCGAAAAATAATTATTTCTGTTCCTATGAATAGTTGTAGTGAGATTTGCCTACAAGCTGGAGGAAGACTTTTCGACAAGATCAAATACGATTATGTCCTTGGAGGAATTGAAGGTTTGATTGATTTGTTCCTCGATAGACCAACTAAAGAAGTCATTAAGAAGTACGAGTCAAACATCAGAAGGTCAGTTAAGCAAGAGGGTACTCTACTCACCAAGAACTTCTGTGTCAAGGTAATTGGCATCAAGCTGTTTCTCCTCTATCAGAAGTACATGAAGATGGGAGTTAATGGTAAGAGAAGAGTTCTCTAAGGATTCAGTTGTCTCTTTAAATCCATCGACACAACACTAGAAGATGTAAAACAGATTGCAGTTATCAGATAGAGTTGCGTACTTATCAGTTTGGGGTATTAGTGGAGTTGTTAGGCTACGAAATCGATAATGTAACACGTAAGAAGAGTAGCGACTAAAATCCAACAGCACAAAAAGACACAAACACTGATAGTCTACGCCAATGATGTTAAGGAGCTGGCAAGAATAATTCTCCAAACGATCTATGAGGTTATATGGTCGACCATCAGGTTCAAGAAGTCCAGAGCCCTGTACAATCGGATCATCGAGAAGTACAGAGTGATTAAAACTGATGTCAAGCAGATCAGGGAGTAAAGCGAAATAATGTCCCAAAGAATACAGTCAGAAGGAGAGCCTGAAGTGGAAGTATTCGACCAGATCCGCAAAATACGGAAAGAGCCTTTCAAGATAGCTCGGAGCTTCGTCAGCTAGGATAATCTATATCAACGAAGGAAGGAAAGTCTCAACGAATCCAACAGGTAACAGTTAATAGTAAACATAGGTTGATTGTAGAAGAGGATGAGGATAGATCGGAGGTTCTGGAGACAAGTAAGGTGGAAATGGAGGAGCCTGAATAGGATCTTCATACAAAATTGGCAAAATTAGTCAAATCGAAGATCGACACCAAGCAATCAGGAGACTTTTTTGAGATAGTCAGCTCGAAAAGGTCTTCTGCTGATGGCTCCCTAGTGCTACCAACTCACCCACTTTCCAGCTAAACACCAGCAAGTTCCTAGAATCTTAGAGATGATGCATTTTCGAACATATGATTTTGGTTGACATCACGTAAAGCTTTACTACTTCAGTTTCTTCTCAAAGTACGATCTATTCAAAGTTTCGTTCATAGTTGTAGAAAGTAAACTCTGGTTCTTGGCCCCTGCATGAATGGAATCCACTGAGAATTTATTAAAGGTTCCCAATAGTCGACACCGATTATCGTAGCAGGTCTTCTTTATGTATCTTGGGGGAGGTCTGGAGTTAGACATGGCAGTCATCGACATCTCGAAGAAGGCAGTCTCAGGCATTTGGGTATGTTATGTGGCTTCCGGCTTAGTTCTCTCTTGTTGCTTGACTGAGGACTTGCGACGAGGTGCCCTAAAGTTAGATCTTGTGCGATTCTTTTGTCCTTTTTAAAAATCCACGAGTCTGGCTGCTTTAACTTGGCTGATTTATAAGTGCTCTGGTAATTAGGCTTTGTAAGGGAACTGAGCATAGCCAGAGAACTTCTAAAGGATGGGTGTATAAAGAGAATGATGTCGTTTGTACTCCATCTTGGGACAAAAATGTAGTACACTTTTATCCAGTTGTCCCTGTTAGTAGCGTTGTTTAGGTGTGTAGAAGCCAGAGCCATTTGCCCTGAATTTGGTGGGCATCTTCCCAGTTATTTCGACAGGCTCTTTGATATTTCCAGAGTGTTAGAGGTAGTATCGTCCTGTTTGCATGTCGAAGCTATAATGAGAGGTATCTTACGAGTAGGTGTGAGCTGTGTCACTATGCGTGCGCTGTAGATATACGTTTCGTTAATAGAGCATATCAATAAAATTAATCGATTACTATTAAACAGAGTTAGTTACTCCAGTCTATAATGATAATAATGATAATAATGATTCGTAATCAAATAAAATTATGGGTTTGTAGTTAGAGAATTAAAATCTGTAGTTAAGAACAACCGCATACTGCAATTAATTATATTAAAATGTGCATTAAGTCATACACTTTAATTGAGTAAATACTTCTGAACTTTAAAAATATTATACTAACTTCTATCTTATTAAAGATGGTATTGCCTTTGAGGAATTGTTTATTAGAAATTGTAATGTTAAAGTAATATATAGCAACTAATCTATTATTTAGATGTTAAGTGCCTCTGGGAATGATATTGATTGTTTGTACTTCTCCTTCAACCCAATTATAGTACTGGCTATAACTCAGTCTCTACTATTGTTTAAATAATTGAGCACTTAGGTTCAGTATTAATATCTGAGATGGTTATTAATAAATATCGAGCCACTTAATTTGTTATTCTACAGCTATTAATGTATCTTATTTGTGGAATTCTTTCTATTCGGTTATTTTCGGAAGAAACCTAGCCTACTTCATAAGATTAGGCCAGTCATACCATAGGTACTAACTCACTGTTGAGTACTAAATGTGTTGTTTTGTTAAACTAAACAAAATTTTTTGTTAAACTGAGTTATTTTATTCTTATCAGCAATTAACAAATAGCGTATTTATCATTTGATCAGTATAACACTATGAAAAAGTACTGATCTTTTCATTTTATATGGATGTACGCTTGGATGTGATATATCCTCCTTTAACAACGGTGCTCGTACCTGAAATTTGTACAGGATGAATAACTGATGCTGTTATGGTTGTGATTATTGTTTATTGCAGTTACTGACATCTACCTTCACTCTCCAGGTATTATTTTTCGATCGATATCTATCTGCTTACTATTTTTAGCATATTCTTCCTTTTTATTTTAATTTATTAGTCTCAGATACTTTTTGCTAGCGCATAGTAATCTACTACGATCGAGGAATTAAAGTCGTTCGATAAGTGTCGATTTAAATTTGAATTGATCAGAAGTATTCACCTCGTTTCTAATCATTATCGAAAAAGGCACTCATAAACCCATCCAATCGTTAGTTACTGCAAAGTAGTAAGGAATAGGTCAAGAGGAATACAAAGGATTGTAGCAGAAGCTAGTCAATGAACAATATTCTATTGCAGGTCTAACTATCAGAGCACCCAGTTAGAGAAAATCATATTTGAGAAGGTTATTACCGTCTTCAGGAGGCAAGTTCTTCAATTTGAGATCATAATCTTCCAAACTACGAGTCGCTGCAGCTCCAATTCATTTGTTTTTATCAATTTTAATTCATCAAATCGTTTGGACTTGGGAGCACTCAATCGACTCTTAGAACAGTGTCCGAAGACCTGAACGATAACAATCAAAATTAAATATTGGACTCTCGATTGCTTCTGTTTAATGATAAACTGTATTTAGTAGAAAATCGATAACAATGCGAGTAAAGATATATAAATCCCAAATTCACAATACTTTCAATACTTTCAAACAAAATGACGGATAGCCATTTCTAACAAACTTAAGAACTAACTATTGGTAATTATGAAGAGCAGGCACACCAATTTGTTCAATCATAAACCAACTTTGATGGTGAACTATCTTAAACTCTGGGACATTTACAATCACTAATTATAGATGACCTCAAATGATTTAAAAATAGTGTGCGTACATAAAGACAGTTATTAATTCCAAGCGCACAAAATACCAACATAATTCAGATAATCCATACCAAAATCTACTATTCATTGATCGACTTCCATTCAGATGTCAACCATTTTTAATATAGGTTACGAGCCGATCACAGAAAGTCTTTTTGTTTCTGTATAAAATAAACCTCCACCTTCGGCTCAACTATGTTCAGCTAGAACCATAAGGGTGGAATCCTCAATTTGCGGTGTTTTCTTGCTTTCCAGAAATGAGATTAATCCTAATTAAAAGTAAAAAACTAATTTCTGAAATTTGTAGGTTAGGGAGAGTCCGTTTTCTGCACGGGAGGTCTTATTCTTTGTCATAGAGTGAGTTTACAGGAGAAATTTTCATGTTGGAGTTTTTTATAATTTTAGGCTGCATTTTTCCATACGGAGTTAAATCCAATGAATTGCCGAGTTATATAATT
>JAOXNN020237827.1:0-11037 GCA_028571205.2 Hydropsyche betteni
TATATATACTATACTTTGATATACAAATGTCATTGCTAAACTAAAAACAAGAGCACTAAAAATGCAAAAGAAAAAAAATGTGACTTCCAACCCCGGTCTCCCCTACCTATATAAAATTAATTAAACACGGTAAATGTAAAAATTGTATATTATTAATTAAAATTATGAATTACTGGAAAAATGCAATAGTTTAAATATTTTTATGACTGATTTTTTTTACTTTTTATGTCGGCCATTACTGATTATTTTTCGCGTACCACCAATTATCAACTTGCGTACCACCGGTGGTACGCATACCACAGGTTGGGCACCGCTGGCTTAGACCGTTTTGGATCAGTTGTCATTGGACGAATTGATGTTTAGACATTTTTGGACCAATTGTCATTCGACAAGTTGTCTTGGACGAATTTTACGTTAGACCAATTGCCCGTTGGACCGATTGACCGTTGGGTCAGTTATCGCTTGGACGAGTTGTCTTGGGCAAGTTGTCGTCGGACAGATTGTCTTTAGACCAGTTGTCATGCCACCCCCATGGGGCCCCTTGGGTCACCGAAAACACGCGGCACCTCCTACTTAATTGCCGTTGAAGGCGTCAAAGTAGCTAAAGAAGTGAAAGGACCGACTGGTCGTCGACGTCGGCACAACAGGAGGCAAATTAACTTTTTCTCTTCAGGATCCTTTTTGTTTGATTTCACTACAATGGGTTCCTTTTTGAATGTGTTATAATTATTATTTTAATATATATGTGAGGTTGTGATAGATTCAATTTATAATTAAAACATGGACGTGAGAGTTTAACGTTGCAACTGCAATGTCGTGTGAGCATATCTTTCGTATAAAAAAATTGATATAAATTTTGCCAATTTTCATCAATTTGTCATACATATAATATTTTACGGGTAGGGTATTTCGTTTATTATCATTCACTGTCTTGAAAATAACATATTTCGTAGTGCTGAAAATATTAACTTAATGAAATTATATTTTAACTTTTAATTATTTTTATATAGTGGAATACGAAAAAAAACTGAAAGATTACTGTGTATTCAATGCTTGTCTGTTGCTCAAAGGTTTCACTATTTGAAATAGATGGTAGTCTATTTTTTAAGGCCTAGCTTTTACCCGAATACATTGACATAAAATATAAGACACTCCATTACTCTCCGGGACTACCTTTATTTTTAAATATTCTCAAAAAAAAAACTCAGTGTTAGATTATACTTTTTTCCGGTTCTCAGACTTTTTCCCAAACGACACTATCACAAACAATATTGATACACATTGATAGTAGCATACACGAAACTACGACATTGATCGTAGAACACAATCCTTGAAAATTTTCGAAATAGTATGATTAAAATAAAATACAAAGCATTAATCGGATCATTTATCCATCGTGTAGTCCTCCAATTTTCCTAAAACATATTGTGTGTACTTTTGTCGGTGTGTGACAGAGTCATGTGTGCTAATGTCGTTTGTGCAAACGACTGATCATCCGTTTTTTCTTATATTATAGTAAATACAATTGGTTTTCAATTTAAAAAACATCGAGAGACTAGGTTCGAACTTGATATTAAACATATAATATCGATTAATTAATTCATATGATTTTTTTAAAACAATTTAATATTCGACAATTCCTCAATTTCCAAATCTAAATGAAAAATATACATACTCGCTCATGTGCGTTTTATGACAAAATATCTGTCAGTTGTGCGCGGGAAATTGTTGTGTTTAGCTGTCAGTTGATACTTCGGGCGACGTTTGTAGAATTCAATAAATTAATTTGTGGCTACAAAATGATTCAAAATCTCGAAGACATTCAAATAAAACTTACTAGAAAATATTTGAAGATGAAAATTATCGAAGATAACCTCACGTTTAGAAATCACTCGCAACAAAAACTACACGTACAAGATCTTTTATCGAGAACCACAGAATCTGGAGAATCAAATTCTGCTCTCATTATTGGACCAAGAGGAGCTGGAAAAACCACTGTTAGAATACTTAATTATATCTATATTTCTATACTGAAATACTGTTTCAACATTTCATATTTATAATTTGCAGCTTGTCAACCGAGTACTATGCGACTTAAATCAAGTACCAGAATTCGAGAGCAACTCCATTGTAGTGAAATTAAATGGTCTTTTGCATACAGACGATAAACTTGCACTTAAAGCCATCACAATACAGGTTCGAAACATATTAAAAATAGTTATCTATTATCCATATTCCATATTTTCTTGTTTATAGATGTCCTTAGAAAATGCTGTTGGTGATAAAGTGTTTGGTTCTTTTTCTGAAAATTTAGCTTTTTTACTGTCGTCTTTAAAGTCTGGCCAAGATAAACATTGCAAGAGTGTTATCTTCATTTTAGAAGAATTTGATCTTTTCTGTTACAGTCACGGAAGTCAGACATTATTATATAATTTATTCGATGTAGCACAAAGCAAACAGGCACCAATTTGTGTTTTAGGTATTTATATATATTAATTAACCTTTTTGACTTAATTTTATATGCATCTTGCAATTCATAATATTTATATTATTTTAGGTATTACATGTCGCTTAGATGTTATTGAGTTATTGGAAAAAAGAGTTAAATCTAGGTTCTCTCATCGACAAATTTTTCTGTTCCCAAATAACGATAATTGTGATAAAAACAATATTAATAGTCAAACCCGACTTTTTGTCAATTTACTTAGCTTACCTTCTGAAATAAGGAAACTGTCAAAAAACTGTCCTACAAAATCAACAAATTTACAAACTGACTCATTTAGTGAATCGGAAGACAATGACAAGTCTAGTGATGACTTTGATATTCCTTATAATATTTTATTGAAATGTAAAAGTAGCGCAAAAGAATTCCGTCATCTCGATCCAATATTTGTATCATTTTGGAATGAACATATCAAAAACCTTTCTAATAATAAATGTGTCCAAAACTGTATTCAAAGGCTGTACGATATGGATGTAAACGAACAAGTGTTTAAAAATTTTATGGTCTGTTTTTTTTGTATATTTACATTACATAATTTTTACTGTTAAGCCATTTTTTCTTTTTTACAGACTGAATTAGTGTGTCGGATTTCATCAAATCATCCACAACTAGAAGTTTCCGATGTCGTAGATATAATGCAAAATTATACTGATGTCGATGATAAAATCCTCATTCTCACTTCTTTGTCGATTTTGGAAATATCTCTTTTGATTGCTATGAAACATCAAATTGAAATATTTGACAACCAACCCATGAATTTCGAAATGATACTAAACAGGTAAACATATGTGATGATTTAAAACTTATTTTCAATACTAACATTACATAAAATTTTAAGGTACACTAAATTTGCCAACTCCAACTCATCTGCACAATCAGTTCCAAGGGCAGTGATATTGAAGGCTTTTGAACATATAAAATCGTTAGAATTGATAGCGCCAATCAAAGGAGACATCAATCTTTCTGGGAATTGCATTCAAAAAGAATATCAATTACACAAACTACAACTTACACCTTTTCAAATATCCGAAGCTATTAAACTTTATAAAAATCTACCCACAGAACTAATTCAATGGTCTGCAAGTTCGCTGGTGTAACTCAATATATGTTTAATTGCTTAATTCAATTTTGTATTTCCATTAAAAGAGTTGCATACAATCTGATGCTACACCATAATTGTTTTGAAATGCAATTAACTAATATTTTCGTGTTGTCCAAACCTGTTGGAAAACACATTTGATTTAATTATTTATCCAAAAAAATCATACCTTGATTATCCAATATTAGTAGCTCCCGTAATACTCAACCGAAATTATTTATATGAAATAAAGAGTGCAAATTATTTTTTTGAGTGTTTTTATTTTCCTTATTTTGTTCATTTTTTTTTAACAAAATGTAGATTTTCAAATTTGTTAAGATTCATAGCTTGACTTTTCATATTTAAGAATATTTTTTAATTTTTTTATCTACGGTTTTTGCTTTATGAGGACCTAGTGTTGTTCCTTATTGTCTAAAGGCATTTTTCACGGTGTGCAAATACCCAACCTACTCACTTTCTCGACAAGGACTTTACATGACTAGCCCAAAATTTTCAGGTTCAATTGTGTACTGTTGCAGTTTGAGTGTAATTTAAAAAAGACAAATAATTTATGGGAGATAAGTTAAGACAAAATTTATCATAAATTATTTATTTCATATACAATGATTTAGCAATTTCAAAACATTAGAAGTAGTTTTAAAGTTCATATTATATCGACTGGATCACTGATTTTTCACTTTCAGAGATTTTTTATCATTATCGATTACAAGTTTCACTTTCAAATTGATATCTTTATAATTCTTCCCTTTTGTCCCATTGCTCTTAGAACCAAGACAACCACCTGTAAATCATTATAATATCACAAATACTTGAACTACATTTTGAAATTAGCAGAAAATTACCTTTCTTCGATTTTCCCAAACACCAAATTCCATACTCTTTTTTAGTGTAAGTTTGACTGACTTCCACCGGGACTTCAATATTGATTTTGATAGGATGCAAAAGTCCATTGCCATATATATCATGGATATCTTCTTGGAATGTAACCAATTGCCCAGATTTCAGATCTGGGTTTGGTTTGATGTACAAATCTAATAGACATTCTCTCACTTGATTCATCCTGGTTGTCTTATCTAAATCCTTCAGCTTGAGTACTAAAACCTTTTGACAGGTTTTGCATCTGCAATTTTGTTTGCCGCATCTTGAGCGAGACATTATAATTTTTATTGAAATTTAAAAACGTACTTGTCTATAATTTAGAATAGAAAAAATATAGTGAAACATATGATAGTTGTGTTTCATTATTTTTTTTTTCAAAATTAATATTTTTTAAATATTACATAATTGAATCTATTTATAGAAAAATTATCTACAAATATTTTTAAATAACTATTTGATTAAATTATGTGGCTTTCATGATAAAACAATGAATGGTAAAACATGATCCTTAATAAGTGTTATTCAAGAAAATATATACATATACATCCATTCCCCAATTTATACAATGCTTGTTTTATACGATTTCACATAACATGGTCGAACAAAAAAAAATTATGAAAATATTTAGAATTTGTAATAAAAAAATAAGAAAATAAACAATCATCGGTCACAGAATTCCTAAATAAAAAATTACTTATGACCAAACAAAGTGTTCTCCCTCAAAATCTAAAAGAGTTGATTTCAGGTGTTGAAAGTGATTTCAAACCAGCGAAAAAGAAAAAAAAACATACTTTCGTTGGAATTAAAAGAAAATAATTTTATCAAAATGATTATGATACTACTTACAATGGAAATCGCTTAATGTGAAAAATCAGTTAACAAGAAATAGTACCTATTTTGGTACTGATAAAATACTTTGTACTTATGTATACTATAACGTCTAACATGAAATTCTGTTAACACAAAAACATATATTGTTCCTTCCAGTTTCGTGCTAAATGTTTTCTACTGTAATTTAAAAATTTTCACCTGCGTCATTTGGGCTAATGTCTGATCACCATTGTTTACAAATGTAACTTTTTTTAATGCGCTACCCTGGATCAAACATATATTGTAACACTAAAATGATTTTTTTTACAATTTTTCTATTTGGAGATTCTACTTTATTTAGCTTGCTCTGATTTAAAACTATACATGCTCAAAAATTTACGTTTTATGACACAGCATGGTACGCGGGAAAAGGCCGAGAGTGTGGTTATGTCGGTAGTTCTAAAGTGCAGTTCGTTGTGTACGTACTGATCACTTTTGAAAAAAAACAAGAAAATAAGTAAAGATACCTATTCTTATTAGTAATTATAAGACAATTAAGTCTCAACATGCAACAATACTGTTACAAATCACTGAAAAAGTTATTTTGGCGATTTAAATGAGTCGAACAAGTAATGGCGGCGTTATTGTTCTTGATCTTTCTAAAAAATACCACCGTGAGTAAATACACGTAAACTTTGTCTTATCTTATGATCTTTGTATTGATTTTTTGCTATTTTATTTTTCTAATAGAAAAGAATGTTTCGAATACTGGAAAGGCTTGAAATTCACTTTGTCGTCGTTAAAAACTTTTGCGACGCAATTGAGAATGGATAAGCTCGTGATTATAAAGTGGACACTCAATCGACAGAATGGTGATCAAGCACCTAAAAGGTATGTATAATACCAATTAATCGGTTTGTTATATTTGTTTATAATAATTGCTATGGTTTTATATTTGCTTTTTTAGCTACGTTTGTATTATAATACAAGGAGCTATCATGGTTGGATCGTTACAAAAAAATATGAAGTTCAAAATCTGGTGAATTTAATTTAGCCCTCCGTGTCAAGCATAGGTAAATAAAAAATAAATTAGGTGACTTGTAAATTGATGTTTTAATTTTAATATATTATTTTATTTTTAAGATGAACTTAAAATTGTTGAATTCGACACTTCTGCACAAACAGTTCCAAGACTACACGTATCGAAGGTTTTCGGAAGTATAAAATTGTTACAATTAATATTACTTGACTATCAAAAAAGATGTTGAACTTTCTTGTGAACACATTCAAAAAGAGTATCGATAACATAATGCAATTTGTATTTTATATTGACGTGAACCTTTTTGAGAAGTTTATCACCATTTATTATTTTTTGTTTTATATCTTCACAAGTATTGCACTCGAAACTGCACTTTTTTTATAAATATAGTCTTTATACTCAATTGCAATTCATCTGCTATTCACAAATTGCTTGTAATTGAAAATGTTTGCTCAAAATCGGCGGATAGGTACCAGGAAAACAGCGTGAATTCTACAACTTTTATGAGGTGAAAACAAGGAATATATCATGTTGATAATAAACGAATTATCAATTCCGGGACGAATGGTTTCCCTATTTTATATTTATTTGATATTATGGTTCGATTTTGTCAAATGTATCAATTGTAAAAATTATATAAGGTTGTCAATTCATAATTCCTAAAACAATTTTAATATTCAGCTCTGAAAAATATTTACCTTTTTACAAGCATGTGAATATTTTGACGTTGATACTTCATTGTACTCATTTCATTTAATCTTACAAAATTCTTTATGTTCTTTAGTATAAAACGCAATTGAGTTAAAAACTTATAGTAATAATGTCAAAAATTTTAAATGGAAACATTAATTTTTATGAACTGTTACATAATATTCAGCTTCATAAAGGTATTTAAAAAGAGCATGTTTATTAAAAAAAAATTGAAATACATTACATAAAATTTAATTTTATAAAGACTACCAAAATTTTCAAAGTTATATTGTCGAATTAAAATAAGAAAATATATATTTTCTGATGTAGAATTAATATAAGTATGAATATTTTTGGTCTGCTTGAGAATTTTGTAAACCAATCTTGAAAAATAAGTTGTGTCGTCAATGTTTGTTTGAGTTAAAATTTATGTGTAAACAATCGGTTTCAATAGCTTGTAACTGAATACGCCTTTTGTTTGTTCATGAATATAAGTACACTTGGGCTTTTTTTCTAGTATAATACGATCTTGTCAACAACGAAAAAAAAAAATTTCGGTGGTGAATTTTTCTAAGGTTTTCTTACTATTACTGATGCAATTCCTTTTTTATAAATATTGGCCAGTAAGCTTACATAATGTTTATGAACACCCTGTTCTAGTAGAACGCTCCATACTTTCGATTAGCAGACGAATGCTTTCTCAAAATCTACAAAACTGAAGCACAATGGAGTAAGATACTCATTAACACACTCGATTAGTTCGTTTATAGTCTGTAGATGATCCATTGTAATGAAATGTTTGCGGAAATCTGCTTGTTCTGGCGGTTGAAGTCGAGATCTTTGTTGATCCTTACTGCGATTATTGATGTGAAAATTTTGTATAATACTGATAGTAGGCTTATTAGACGATAGTTCTTGATATCGTCTATGTTGCCTTTTTTAAAAATTAAGATAACACGCGTTATTCCATGCGGCGGGGATGCATTTGGAGAACAATTTGGCTAAAATGGTATACAGAAGACGACCTCCACATTTCAGCAAATCTATTGATATACCATCGTCTCCTAGGAGCTTACCATTTTTCAATGATTTGACCCCATTTTCGACTTCGCTAATACATCTAGAATGTTAGATGATGCTTCTACACAGTGTTGTGTCAACAGAATTATTTATATAAAGTTCTGATTAGAAGTTACAAACCGTCTTTAGAATCATGCCCCTTTCGCGAATTAAAGTGCCATTCTACGATTTTATGGCCAGCATTTGGTTTCTCCCTAGTGCAAGGTATTGTTTGCATTTTTTCGTGGAAAGATTTCTCTCTATGGTTGCTTTGACCGTGTTTACGTTATATTCTCTTACATTGCGAGTTAGTTTTTTCCTAATTAATTTGCTTATTATAACGAATTTTGCTTTGTTATTTATCCAACCAAATTTTCTTTTAGTTTTGATGAGCTTTTTCGTTTCCTTTGTGATTTTACTCCTATTTTTGGTTTCGGATGGACCGCCTATTGCTAACCTGGTCACGTCGAGAATATTTTTTATCTTGTTATCAAGCTCGTCGAGTTCTAAATTTGTTTCTAGGTTATCAAATTGATTTTTTCATTTTATTTCGAATTCATTTTTGTTATTAAATACATTCGCGAGGTTTATTTTGTCCTTTTAGAATGAGTGTTATTATGGGTTAATATAGATCATTTTATTTGTATTCTGATGGTGATTTTCGTCCGCACTAAACTATAGTCGGTATCTACGTCTGTTTTTTTGATGACAGAAATGTCTTTCACAATATTACCAATATTGGTGAGTACGAAATCTATTTCGTTTCTGTCTCCCTTCGGACTTTGCCACGTCCATTTACAATCTAAATTCTTATCGAAGGAGTTCATTATTTTTAAACTGTTCAATTCGGCAAATTCTATAAGTCGACTACTGCAATCGTTTCTTTAACGATATCAAAATTTCTCCATTGATTTTTCGAAATCAGTATTTTTCCCTATTTTAGCATTCAGATCTCCCATCACTATTTTAAAATTGTGTCTACTGTCGAAGGCTCTCTGTAGCAATCCATCGAGATCTACGTCTTCGACCGGGTGGTTTGACATGGGTGCATAGAATTGGAATATTCGACACGTATATTTTTCTAAGACTTTTGATATTACATAGCATATTCGATCCGAAATGCTAAACTTCTACGACTTCTATTTTGAAACAATCTTCTCTAGATAATTCTAGAGAAGAGATAGAGATTAATATCTCGCGATGCAGTTCGATTAAATAAGCTGCATTCTGTATTCGTTTAATAAGATTTTTTACTTGTCTATAAAAGTAGACATCGCATGATTGTACTAGTGTACATTTTGGAGGAATAATTTTTAAAGTACATGTTGGCATATTTTCGTCATCCTGAAATATTTCATTGTTTTGGTCATCGGTTTGTTTGTCCGCCCCAAGAATCAACTAAAAACAGAAACTTTTCATTTCCCACGAAAGGTTTTATGCATTTACAAAGGAAATCTTTGGACAAATGTGAGGTCAGCTTTCCAGATTTCGATGATGCAACGACCACGTTCTTGTATTTATGAGAATATTCTTCAATTGTTTTCTGTATCCTCGGTCTGAAATTGCCTGTTGTTTCCTGCAAACATATAAAAACTTGAGGTTGTATATGTCCTGATAGAGTGATTGAATACTGTGCTGTATACGAATGCGTCTCCTTGTTCGTGTCCTGTCGTTTTACGAATACGGTTTTACTTCCTTTTTTGACAAGAGTTCTATTGTACGTTGATTGATATTGACACCCTAAAAATATAAAATGTATTAATTATCAAATCAAAACTGATGTAATTTTTTTAATTGGTTTCATAACATACCTGTCTGGTTAGTATTGATCACGCATTTTATGTCAAAATTGGGAATCAATCGCAACGCTTGTGCTCGAAATATATCCGCTGAAGCCAAAGTTTCATCCATCGAGATAGCTTCTCTCCGTGAGATGAATTTCGTTATCTTTCGCTAACGTATGCCATGTTTATGTTTGAATTTTTTAGCTCATCTATCACATGCCTTGAAATTTAAATCAAAAACGGTCATACGTCCATCTATCAATAAATTCATATTTATCAAATGTGTTACCGCCTTTGCGTACGTCTTCTTTCCATATGGACAATTTTTTCATTCCTTTTAAACGGTGATATCCGGTGATAACGGTGATATCTTGGTAAACTTTTGATATTCCAATTAGGGTGTGCTTTAGCAATGTTAATCACTTTTATTTTATAATCCAATGAAATTTATTCCACTTCTCTTGTTTTTCCGCTGGTTTGTATTCGTCCGATGAATGTTCTTCTTCAACTTCGTGAGATATTTCTTCACATGTCTCGTTTGCGTGGCTTAGCTCGTCTTCATTTACCATTATTTTCTCACATAGCAAATTGTCCCATTGTCCGGGAGTTGCTACGCAACGGAGATCGCTGGTTATTCAACTCCTTAAATGTGTATTGCCACATGGTTGTCGAAATTAACCACGTTACAATATCTTTATTTATGCGAAAGTTTATAGAGTAAAATTCGCAGTTACGATTGATCAGGAGAGATTGAATTCTGGACATTTGTTGGAATTAAAAAGAATAAATAAGATTAATGAGCCGATTTAACTTTGTCTGTATTTACTTTTATAATTTTGTTTTTTTGTTTTTATTTTAATTGATATACACTCGAACCTCTATTTGTGCGATAGATGTATTCCGTGGCAAATCGCATAAAAAAAGGTATTGTGAATTGCAATATTTCTCTTCTTCAGAAGAAATAGTATATGCAGAATCAACGTCAATCTTATCACTGTTCGGTGTAGATTTTCTTCTCCTTACATTGAAATTAGTGATCAAAGATTGCTCCGATTTCTTCCCTTCTTTGAGAATTTTTTTATATAACTCCTTATACCCAGAAATACATTTTTTTACTTCACGTTGAAATTTGAAGGCTCGTTCGGAATTTGTGTCGTGAAGAAGAAAAGTTTTC
>JAOXNN020237836.1:0-11037 GCA_028571205.2 Hydropsyche betteni
ATCCATTCGTGCACTTCAGTTATTACTTTAGATTTAGAACAAGAAAAGTGACCTAATTCTTTTTCAATATATTCATTGAATTCTTCTTCTTTAGGTTGATTAGTTGCAACGACAAAATTATCCAAGAAATCGTCAAAATCATCAACTCGGATATTAGTAGTAATAGTGGGCCAAATTTGTTTAGATTTTCCATTTTCAAATGACGATGATATTGTGAATTCCAAGTTTTCCGTCTTGTCTAGTGTGGATTTTAAGAGTTCTCGAAGATGTTGGAGCTCATCAGAATCAAGTGGACCTTCTATGAAAGATTTCTTGAATGTCTTTGATTGAATATCAATAACATTTTCTATCAATAGGGCATCATACTTTTTCAACATTTTATATTTAGATAAACATTTCTTTGTTTCTAAAGCCTTTTCTAGTTCTTCGGCAATATTTTTAAATTCTAGATGCGCTTTGGTATTTGGTCGTAAGAATTCTTTTTTGAAACGATAAAGCTTTCCTTTGGTATTAGTTTTTAATAAGACAGTAAGCTCTTTATGTATATCGGATATATCTTCAACAATATTGTCTATTGTAAATTCATTCGAGTTCGTCGGGGAACACTTTTTGAAATCAAAATCTCTGTTAGTGTAAATAATGGCATGTTTTATCTTAATATTTTTAGCGTGAAAATACTGTTTCGCTTTATTATAAGATTCGAAATATTTTAAAATTGCGAAATCACCCTTTTCTTCGTGTAATGAATCAATTCTGATTTTTTTAAAGGAGTTATCCGCATGTTTGACTTGCACAATGATGGTTTCTTTTTCACCAGATTCATTTGAAAAAGTGAAAATAATATCATCAAATTTTCCAGCATCTGCGAGTTCCTTGTCCAGTTCAAATTCATAATGATTGTTCAAACCTCTTCCGAGGAGTAATGTGGACAGTTTAATTTGGTAGTCCGTTCCAGCGATACAAGGTCCTATGCCTTTGTTGTTCATTTCACGCCTATTTTCTCCGTCCATTTTCGTGAAAATCTAAACAAAATTCAATACTACATATTTATCGATAATACAGACTGCGGAAAATGATAAAATATTTTGAAACTCAGATTTACTAAAAATGAAAAAGACAATTTTAATACATTGAATTCATAAAAAAATATATTTGGGTTTTTTTTTGAATATTTATGATTTTTCTAACGATTTTCGTTTAATAATTTATTAAAACTGCCATTTTCTTTCATAGAAAACCTGATGAAAATATGTATACATATTTGATTGTTTATTTATTTTAAACTAGTGTATTTGGATACAAAACGAGGCAGGAAGGCTGAGTAATTATGGAAGGGTCCGAAGGGCTCACAAAGAGAGCCCGGAAGGGCCGAGCCTAGCGGGTTCGCTATATTCAAATATTATACATTAATTGAGAGAAAGATAAACAATCGGTTTTTCAAAACAGACATGACATGAGATTCACCCAAAATTGAATAATAAACCGAATTACTAATGTTGATTATGATATGAAGTTTATTTATTTGTAAATATTATTTATTTGTGTAATATTATTTTATTTTTGTATGTGGTCCTATAGATCGCATTACACAATACATATTTCACGTGATTTTCGTTCGTTTTGTTCATAGGTTTACATGCTAATACTCTACATTACAATATTACAGTAAACCCCCCATATAACGTCAGGATAGATTCCACGTTATAGGGGGTTAAAGTTTTTCAATTTTAATTTTTTTTTTGGACATTTTTAAGTGTTAACTGCTTGCTTCAAATGCATTTGAAAAAAATTGAATTTGAATGCATTTGAATGATATATGAAGATGACGTTATAGAGGGGTTTACTGTATTGATAAAATCTTCAAGAACGATATCGTATCATAAAAAAAACCATTAACTTAAAATATTAGAAAATAAAAAAATTACTAATACAGTGAAACCTTTATTATTCGGATTCCGAATTTGGCGTAAGGGATTCGGGATGTTTGCTATTCGATAACTCATTCAATTCCGAAAGGCTTTAATCGGTTTGTAATGGACAAACGATTAAATCGAGCAAGAGACGGCGATGCGTGCAGCAGCAACCGTGTCCATGCGAAACTAAACTGCGCGCACGCATCGAATATGATGGCGGTTCTCATTTTTTTGGGACTGCCCCAGTGGTGTAATGCTAAAAAAAATAGTGGTGGAGCGCTAAAAAAAAAGTCGTGGAGCGCTATATATAATATATCTTAGAAAAAAGAAAAAATTGTGCGAAAAGTTACATGTTCTACTAAACTGCAACAAAAAAGCTAATAAAACAGACGAGGGTTGTCAATTTTCAAGTTCGAAATTTCGGCTGTCGTTCCTAAATACACTATTTTTTTCTCCAATTTCCAAATCTTTTGTGGAATTTGACCATAATAAATGAATGAGGGGCATGTGTTTCACATTTGACTGCTCCCTTCTCCGCTCGGTCAATTCGTGTGGTACCCATTTGTCCATTTTTTTTACCTTCCCTATCACATCCAGATGTCTTGAAAATATTCGATTTTGAAGCTTTGCGGTGTAATGTTAAATTCCGAACAGTTTTTTGAAATATGAAATTTTTATACTGGAGCGCCGTTCCACCTCGAAATAAAGTGGTGGAGCGGCGCTCCTGTGCGCTCCTGCCCCACTACACCACTGCAAAACGTCCTAAGTGCATAATATTCATGAGCCTAAAATCGTTGTAAATAAAGCTCAATATAGCAGATATAGTTGTTAGAATCGGACTATAATACTACATATATACGGACTACACACACACACGCGCGCGCGCGCGCGTGTTTGTGCGCGTGTGTGTGTGTGTATATATGCATCTAAAATTATACGCTGAATTTAATATTTATTTATTTTATAATTTCAAAACGAAAAACTTCATCGATCGCTGTTGTTTATTTGCTTAAGAAATTTTCAGAATCTGTCCGAATTATTATTTCTCTCATTTCAGGTAAAAATGCAGTCAGTTCACAAGGATGATAAAATGTCGGATAAACACACTGAAGGTAAAATATTATATTTTTAATAAAACACTTTGACATCAGGCTAATATAATTCAAAATAAAAAAATTCAGCCGGAGAAAATAACAAAGCTGGTGATGAAGAAAACAGTGGATCGAAAGAAAATGCCCCCTGTAAGATGCCTGGTTTCGCAGGCAACTTGTACCAGTCTAAATGGTTGATGTGGTATCTATTGAAAGGATTTTCATCACAGTACAAATTCAAATTGGGGACAGAAGTGGAGGAGGCCGGAAAATACGACGACATGGTATTTAAATATAAGAAAGTCGTCGACGGGAATGAGCAAAATAATTTTATAATTATGCAGTCAAAACACAGAACCAATATTGACAAAAAAATTACTTACCAAGATGTTTTGACTGATGCGAATGTTGATTTGGGACTGGTGAAGTATTATAATTCATTTGTCGAGTCGAAAAACGCAGAATTGTTCAAGGACGGCGTAATCGAGCATGCGATCATTTACACTAATGCTTGCTTCGACATGGATAGAAAAATTCCCGGAAAAGATCAAAATTGGAAAGAATTGGGAAACTTCAGAAACATAACGGAGGAGATGAAACTGAAACAGGACGACACTCTTTCGGCGTTTGAAATCAAAGGAGGCAAATTCTACAAATTCAAAATCGATCTAGTTGTTCCAGTGCTGAAATCAATAATTTTAGAGTACGAGTACGATAAAATAGCGCGAAAACTAGTCGAATGTTTGAAAGATGAGAGGAAATACTTATCGCTGGATGACAACATTTTGAAGCATTACAACCAACTTTTGTTGACAGAAGTGATAGACAAGAAAAGTAAAATGTTTCGCGATGACTTTCTAAAAGAAAGTTTTGACGACGTTGAAAACGATATTGGACGGAAAAAATTGAGGAGAGCTTTAGATAAAGTGCTGAAGGACGAAAAGTTGAAAATTGCGGAAATCTCTGGAAAAGCATTCAAATGGAGGAAACAATTTGAAAAATTCGAACAAACAACACAAATTTGGCCAGCGGATATAGATGATGCTGATTTGATAGAGTTTTTGAAAAAGTCTGTTTTTGCTACAGGACAGCCCGATGAAACGAGACTTGGAACAATCATTTTAAAAGAACTTCGTAAACAATACCCCATATACGACGAAAAATTGATACATGGTTATTTATCAACAGAAATCCACAACTGGATGAAAGATGGAAGATTTACCGGAAATATTTCTAAAAACGAATTTATCTCGTTTGAAGATACAAAAATTTTTTTTAAAGATACGATAGGAAAATTCAACAAAATGGTGTTGAAAGGACAGACATTTGATCATGATTGCTATATCAAAGATTATAACATTAAATTTGTCGATTCTGAATTTGATAGTACTATAAAAGCGTTCTTAGATTTTAATCAACGAATTTTAAGCATCCTCAGTAAAAATACAATGATTAGTTCCATCAAACTGAAAAATAAAATTGAATCAAAAGAGTTTATATACATCAAATTGAGTTCATCAAATAAAATCTTGCTGGATGCTGCAATAAAAACATTTGACTCTGAATCGACTGAATATTTACTAGTAATAGAATGGGATTGTGATGAGACAAAACTAGATGATTGGTCGGATAAAATAATAGACATAATCAATGCGATTCATAATCACGATCAAAAGAAACTTATCATCGTATCAAACAGACATGATGTTCTGGAAACATATTTTCAAAAGGGCGAAAATCCGTTTAATGACACGGAATGTGTAGAAATACAAGATATGGCGAACTCGTTCGAGAACCTCGAAAAGGAGTCGCAAGAGTGTTTTTCGAATGAGGAAATTAAATTTCAAGGAAATGTTACCAAATTAAGACATTTTATTGCAAATGATTCTTCGAAAAATGCGATAGGCGCCGATATATTACAAAAGATTCTAAAAAAAGACATCGTTAATGTTGGCAATAAAATTAAAGCAGACATGCCACATTGTTATATGGAAAGAACATTCAGGCTTGAAGTTGAAAACGGAGAAAATATGTATTTGTTAATCGGGATAAATGAATTAGACCTTTACTCAAAATATCAAAATTTTGAGTACATAGGACAATATGAAGTCTCAACTGAAAACGAAAGGGACATATTTAAACGCGTAGTTGATCGGAATGAATCAAAGAATGTCTTTCTATTAAAGATAAAAAATAAAACGTTTATTCTATTGGAAAAATCGAAAGACGTGTTTAAAGAAACAGATTTTAGAAATGCTATGAAATGCGAAGACAACAAAAGCGAAATCAATATAATGTCAGCCGTAGCCGGAACAGGAAAATCGACATTTTTCACTAAATTATCGCAAAAAATCAAAGATGAAAATTCTAAATTATGGGTAGTCAAAATTGATTTGAATGCGGTTTCGTCGAAGTTGAACGAAATACGAGAAAATATATGCATATGTAAATGCACGTGCAAACGCAAATGCGAATACGCATGCAAATTCACATACAATTGCACTTGCATTATTCAGCTCAAGACCGTTATCAACTTATTACATCATGGAGCCGAACATCATAACGAATTGGAGAAAACAATTTTCGAACATCAACTACAAAACAAGAATGTTGAGCTGTTGTTGGATGGGTTCGATGAGGTCTGCCCCAGCTACAAACACATCGTTTTGAAATTGATCCAAACATTAAAGAACGAAGCTAAAATCAAAACAATTTGGATAAACACACGTCCTTATGATTCAATACTAAACGACATGAAAGAAACTTTTGCGAATTTTTATGTAAAACACTACAGTTTTGAACCCTTGACTGTAGATAGTCAAAAGGAATATTTAAGAAGCATTTGGCAACAGCCAATTGGGGTTGATGAAAAGTTTTTCAAACGATTTGTTGAGGAATTGTTCAAATTACTTAATAATAATATTAAAGGAGGGTTTTTAGGTGTATCTCTTCATATAATGTTGATTGCCAAAACTTTTAAAGATACTTTTGTAAAATTAAAAAATACAGGCAAAAGTGAAATAAGCACTGAAGAGCGACAAGAGCTTTCAGAAATGGCCAATATGTCATCACTTTACGATCAATTCGTTAGATTCAAGTGTAAAATTTACTGTGAAGAAAAAAGTAAAACAAATTTGGATTCAGAGGCGGGGAAATTTATTTTAGATAATTCTCATAAAAGTTGTTCAAAACAAAGTAAAATACTAGCATTGGATTCGTTGTTGAATGAAAATGAGTTAAAAATACTTTTGACAGAAACAGAAAAAAAAGAGCTAATGGAATATAAAGACGAAATCGAAAAGAAAGGAGACGTATTTGGTATTGCTAACCGAATCGTAGATGGCAAACCTCAATTTATTCACCGAACGTTCGCCGAATACTTTGTGGCAATGTTTTTAATCGATAATTTTAATGGAAAGGAAAAAGAATCACAAAAATATGTGGAACACTTTCTGAAAAACATGATAAACGATTATAATTCCGTGATTTGTGATTTCATTGACAGTCAATTGAATGATGAATCGAATTTTATAGAAAATAGTGATAAATTTGGCAATGTGGTGAAGAACATGGATGGAGAAAAATTATATTTTGTACTTGAGAGAGGATGGCAAAATATTGGGGAATTTCTCATAAAAAACGGAATAAATATGAATAACGAATCTAATGAGAAAACGATATTACATCCTGCGAGTAAACTGGAAAAATTAAAAAATAAAATACCCATTTTGAGTTTGATTTTGGAAAGAATGAATTATGGAAAAAATGAATTGGAAAGAGAACTACTAAAAAAGGCAGAAGATTTTGATGATACACCATTGTTAGTTGCTGCTAGATATGGCATATTCGATAATGTAAAAATCATATTCGAAAAGTGCAAAGAAATGGAAATATTAGACAAAATTATAACCAGCACAAACAAATATCGTGAAAATATTATCCACGTATCACTCCATTGTGAAGATACATTTTTTTTTAATCTGATGAATCTCTTAACAAGTCATTCGAGCATATTGAAGGAGTTTTTAGATGGAAATAATAGTAAAAGTGACGATCCTCTAATGTCAGCCTTACTACGTGGTCAGATTGAAAAATACAAAGTCATGCAGAATTTGAAAAATACTGATGACGATAATGAAATACATTCAGCAGTGAAAAATCTTTGCGACGATGATTTCTTTATTTCCCTGTCGAATCTCTTAAACAGTAATTCGGGCAAATTGAAGGCACTTTTAACAATAAAGGACAAAGACGATTGTACTCCCTTCGATCTAGCTGTTGGTTTGGGTCATCGAAACAAATTCGAAGCCATGTGGAATTTGTGTGGGGAACTCGACATTTCCACCGACAGTGTTCTATTTAATGAAACTAAAGACGGTAAAAATATTATACACATAGCATCGACGAATATATGCAATGATGATTTTTTTACTTACCTGTTGGATCTCTTAAACAGTAATCCGGACAAATTGAAGGCTCTTTTGACAAAAAAGGATAAAAACCTTTGCACTCCCATCGATACAGCTATTATTTTTGGTCATCGAAACAAATTGAAAGACATGTGGAATTTGTGTGGAAAACTCGAAATTTCCACTGACAGTGTTCTATGTTATGAAACTGAAGGTGGTCACAATATTATGCACTTAGCAACGTTTGGTATTTGCAATGAAGATTTTTTTACTTACCTTTTAGATCTCTTAAAAAGTGAACCTAGCAAATTAAAGACTCTTTTAACAAAAAAGAACGAAAACGGTTATACTTCCTTCAATTTATCTGTGCTTTTTGGTCATCAAAACAAATTCAAAGCCATGTGGAATTTGTGTGGGGAACTCGACATTTCCACCGACAGTGTTCTGTTTGATGAAACTAAAGACGGTAAAAATATTATACACTTAGCATCGACGAATATGTGCAATGATGATTTTTTTACTTACCTGTTGGATCTCTTAAAAATTGAACCGAGCAAATTAAATGCTCTTGTAATAAAAAAGGCAGCAGACAGTTGTACTCCCTTCGATGCAGCTGTTGTTTCTGGTCAACGAAAAAAATTCGAAGCCATGTGGAATTTGTGTGGGGAACTCGACATTTCCACTGACAATGTTCTATTTAATGAAACTAAAGACGGTAAAAATATTATACACTTAGCAATGAGTATTAATTGCAATGGTGATTTTTTTACTTACCTGTTGGATCTCTTAAAAAGTGAACCGAGCAAATTAAAGGCTCTTTTAATAAAAAAAGACAATGACGGTCGCACTCCTTTAGATATTGATGAGGGTCAGGAATTAAAATTAAAAGTTTTGCAAAATATTATACATGGAACGAACTAGACAAGGTCTCCATTAAGTAAAAATAGAAGATATATTTTACTAATTGCAAGGGATATAATGTTTTTTTTCCCAAATTGTAATATATTTTAATATGGGTTGTTTTGTTTTTCTGTAATATACTTTTGTTGAATTGTATTTTAATTTACTTATTTTTTCTTTTTTTTTGTAAATATTATATAATAATATTTATAATATGTATTTACAATTAGAATCATATATTTTGTTAATTATGTTAGTTTATAGTTTCTTTTAATTATCGATTTTTTTATTATTAGTTCATATATTATAACATATCTTATTGATTATTATAATAATAACAGTGATTTTAAATGCATGAAACTTGACTGAAAAAACAAAACCATCGACTAGATAAAAGGAAAGATTTCTTCATTGTCATCAAAAACAAAGGTAATCAATATTATTATGTATATTAGTTTACTTGAGATATATTTAAGAACTTTCGTGTAATTCAATTCGAAAAAACCGATAAATTATCCCGAATATAGCCTTTTTTACTTGTGAATCCATATAAATTCATTATGTTTATGATTTTCATGCAAATTTTCCGATTATAAACATTTGAATGAAAAAGATGAATTCACACGACAAACGTTCAATTAACGATTTTCAATGCTTTCATATATGATATTTGTTCTTAAGGAAAACGATTTGAATATTCCAGAAGCAGCAGATAGAAATTTCACTAATTGCAAGAAAATTCAATTGCAAATCCATTGGATCTTGCCACCAAAACTAATATTATAATTACTACAAAACTGCTTCTCCACCATCCAGAGCCTTTTCTGTTTTTGACAATACCTGGATCTTCAAATCTTCTCACTATTGATAAATTTAGTATTTGTTAAGTTTGCTGTGATTTGAATGATTCAAAACGAGTAAAAATAAAAGTAAAATTAATGATGAATTCTAGAACATATTTTTTCTTTTTTTGTATAAAAATGATGTATGATGTATTTTTTTTTTTAATTTTTTTGTATTACATCGTTCAATCGTGTATTACATAAACAGTTGTTGTTGATTGTATTAATGAAGTCGATGATAAAGTAAATTTTTATTTGTACTGTAATATTAAAAATGTAAATTTTTATTTTATTAAATGAATTATTTATATTAATTTTAAATGCTTTTATTATAGAATTCATACCGGGGGATTTCTTGGCGTTCTCTTAAAAGAATATTTTTGAATCCGTTCCATAAAAACGTCATCTTGCTTTTTCGAAATCGGTTTTTGCCTCAAATACAATACCGTTTCTACTTACGCTCTTCAATATCCACATAAAGAATTATTTTCTTAAATCAAATTATATTAAAGGATGTAGCTTAATTTATAACCTTTAAATTCAAATTTAGTAAGGACGTTTGTTTAGGAGAATTTAAATTTCAGATGAACAAGTGGATGAATGATATATAATATTATATATTCTTGGCTACGAACGTTTCCTGATTTCACGAATGCAGAAGTTAAATATGAAATTTATTAATCAGAACTTCTTGTTTTAGATGTGTTTGATCTGTATTTACTAAAAAAATGAATGTTCATATCGATTTTCCGTTTTTTATTCTTTCACTTTTGAAAAAAATACCTTTTCGCCGAAATCACTAATAGTGGTTTTATACACAAACAATAAGAATACGTATTAATAATTTTAATTTGATGTTAACAAAGTTTAATTTGAAGTGTAGAAACTGTATCACAAATATGAAACTATAGAAAAATTTATAGTTCAAAATTAAACCGTAAAAGTAAACAGTTAAGGGACGCATGTGTTTTATTGCTAACCTCCGAATAAAACATAGATAATAATCAGTGCCGGAGCTAGGGTAAATGATGCCCTAAGCAAAAATTGTAGATGTACGCCCCTCAATTAAAAAAAATCCTATAATGAACAAAAAAAAAAAACAAAAACGGTTAAACCACTCACTACATTGCCGTACATTTTTGAATCTACGAGCATCCACATGCCACGTATTATCAATTGGAAAAAAAATACTATTTTTACTACTAGTGTAATTATTTTAATACTTTTTATTTACATAATTGATCAGAGTATAATTTTTGAGAAAAAAATAAGTACTTTGTTTTCCCAAGGGTTGCTACTCAATGGGCAAACATTCAATAATTAAAAAAATATCGACTTGTAATGTTTAAAAAGTTAAACATTTCAATCAATATATATTTTTTTTAAATATTCTTTGAAATTTTTTTAAGTTTAAATATAGTAAAATAATTCTTTTTATTATACTTGACACCTTTCGGCGCTTCGAGAGGCTAGGTTATCTATAGCTAAATCCAGCCCTGTTTATCGATCTCAAAAAAAAACACGTTGAATTGAAATTGATGAATACATGTATTGTCCGATATCAAACGATAACGACTTTTATCTGTAAAATACACGGTTTTTAAGAAATTTTGGACAAGTTTGTCGAATTATTGATATTAAGTGAAATTAAGAACAAACGTGAAAAATAGTTTAAAGAAAAAAGTATGAAACATCTATAAGAAAAAAATATTTTTGAACAAAATGAAAGATTGAAATCATTATTTTGTATAATATTTCGAAATCTTTGTCATTTTGGACACCCTATGCGATAAGAAATTTGATAATTTTTTTGCAATTTGCCAAGTCGGTTTAGTACTTTTTTAACTGTGCTGACATCACATGTGTCTTCAAAGTCAAAAAA
>JAOXNN020237854.1:0-11032 GCA_028571205.2 Hydropsyche betteni
CCTTGCCGTAGATAGCGGCGTTCATTATCCAGGCGTTCAAATTCAATAGGAACTTATTGTGGGCATCTTGGTTGGTGGCTATGAAGTTATGTTGTTTATTCCCTTGATTAAAGATCTCGCAATCGCCAATCCAGAAGACCTGCTTCTCGGGGTTTATACCCATCACCATCTCATCTCGGTACTGAGATTTGGGGTGCATAAATATCGGTATGAAACCTCCCTGAGTGTCATAATATTTAATCGTTGCAGCATTTCCGTCGTGTCCGCCGACCATAGAGACCCTCGACGAAATATCCTCACCATTGGTGAAGGGTCCATCTCGGAACAGATAACGGTAGAGTGCGCAGTTGGCCATGGTCAAGGTCACCCCCTTGTAAGTTCCTCCCATTCGGTGCAGATCCGTCAGTGCTTTTTCACCCCGGCCGGTAAAGTACTCTCCTCCCAGACCCATCGAGGTGTGATCCGCTTTAACAGCTCGGAAGTCCGCCACCACAAAGAGCACATTCTTATCCGTGACATTCCAATTCTTTATCGCCAGACCTCTGTGTGGGTGGTTATGTTGATTATCCATACAGGCCGAGACGTAGACGTTAGCCGCCAAAAGATTTGCATTCATAGTATTTATATTGCCAACATCTCCGATTTGATGAGCAACAACACCCATTTTGAACTTTCCATTGAGACCAAAATAAGATTCACCCATAACATCAACCCATGCTTGAAAGTAGCCTTGACGATCATTGCCTGGCATAACAGCACCGACTTCGAGATTGGAAGACATATAGATCACCCTATCCTTTGCATCTGCTCTGACTTGTTGAGTGTAATTTACCTTTGTCGAGATATTCGTGCCGGGAATTGACACGGTGATCTCACCTTTGGCTGGCAGGTCTATCGGAGTTGATCCTGTGGCAGGTATCTCACCGCAGGAGGCCTTGAACTTTCCGCCATTGGCACCCGAAGTTGCCGTTATTGTGGGTGCAGCCGCCTGTGAAGCATTAACAGTTGCGCTCCAGATACTCTCACCCTCTATGGCGGGTGATACAGTAACGGTTATCTCATTGGAGGTACCTCCAATGGCTAGGAAGGTCATATTTGATGGGTATACAGTCAAGACGTATGGGCTCTGTGATATATTGACATACTTGGCATAAGCACCTCCAGGCATACTTACCTTAATCTGAGCTTGAAGCATTTGAGATTCTGGGTTCATCCCCTTGGAGGTCACATAGAAATCTCTATCCTCGCGGTGAAGTTCAAAGTGGTTGGCGTTGGCACCAACAAGTGAGACAGAGATAATCTCTTCGGATACGATATTGAAATTCACCCGCTCGCCCGACTCCGAACCATCGGCGTTGAACTGGATACCCGGCAGATTCTGAGGGTAAAGCTCATAAGTACCATCTCCATTTTGATTCACTATCAACACCTTGGAGTAGTTATGATCCTCCTCCAGAGTCACCAGCACTACGGCCGTACGACTAAAGGCCATTGTCGTATTTTGGATCAGGGTAAGGTATAACATACCTCCGTCTACACCAGTAATTTGGGTCACTTGCGGGCCACTGTTTGTAAAAGACAACCAGTCGCCATTAAGAATTTCGGCCCGCCACGGCCCCGAGCTGGTCACCTCGATAGCCCTTTGGGCTTCGTTGATCTGGGTGGGAACCTTTGCTGGGAAGGTAATCGCTGAACCGGGTGTAAGATTCAGAGCCTTCTGCTGTGAGCCGATCTGCTCGACTACCATTGTCGTTTTGAGGGTTCCGAATGTGAACTCTATTATCCCACGACGGTAATCAGTCGTGGCACTGGCGTTGATTGTCAGGATATTCTTATCCGAGACAGAGGCTGTAATCCCTGCGGGCAGGGTGCTCTGTGAGATGACCAGCACCCCTTTACCATTGACATATATTGGGAATGATTTAGTACTTGCCTCAGGGGGTAGGGTAATCAGAGAGCTACTTACGGCTAGGACATTATCTCCGTCGATAACGATATTACCATCCTGATCCTTATTCCAATCGTTAATACTAGTAGTGAGTGTTGTTTTTCCGCCAGTATAGGCATTCCTCTCGGTATTTTCGCCCTCGGCATTTACTCTGACCACCTCGATTGTGTAGGCATTATCACGTTTTAGGTGCTGAATAGTACCCTTGTTAGCATCTATATTTACTCTATGGTAAGAGATCTCCTCCGTCTGTTTATCTTTGAGTCCCAGCACCACGCAGGTTGTCCATACGTCATTGGGTTGGACATCCGAGACGAAATTTTCGTAGGTGTATAGCGTAGATCTAATCTCCTCACCCAGAGCCATCGAGCCGTAGAGTCGTTGAATACGGGTTTCGCTGGCATAATTTCGGCCTGTTGTCTCCCAGACGTAGTTATATGGGAATCCGTTCCAGATGGCCGCCGAGTTCAGGGTATATCTGCTGTCTAGGTTCACAATATCAATACGTGCCACGCATCTTTTCAGCTGCACGGCCACATCCTCCTGGGAGGCAATTTTTTTGCACGTGGCACTCATCGGCAGCGATGCTCCGTCGAAAGAGTTGTCGATATAATCTCCATTAACGGTCGAGGCGGCCTGGGTTGTAACCCTCCAGGAGCTCGTCACCTCGCGCTCGGTCATCGTCGTACTCAGAGTCGAGAACCACTGATCTCGACTGGCCACGTTGCTATCGAAGTTAGCCACCAGTAAAATTTGGTAATCCGTGGAGTTATTCAGCGGCGAACCGAAGGGGAACTTCACGTTAAAGGTTCTGGTAGCTCTGAAATCGGCCAACTCTGCCGGGGTAAAGCTATGGGTGGCCACAAACTTGCCCGAGCCGTTAGAGGATGGTTCGAAGAAGATCAGATCGAGCGTATTGAGTTTACATTCATTCTCCGAGGCGGTCACCTTTTCATTTGATCGAGTCAAGGGCACCGTGGCCACGGTCAAGTTGAACGATTCTGCCTCTGGCTCTTTGGGGACATACTCTTGCGTCACACCAGAGCACGAATGTGCACCTAGGAGTATCACTGTGAATAAAAAGATATAGAAAAAATGTCTCATAATGTATAGAGTTGAGGGTTTGAAAAGTTGTTACGTCTTAAGGAGGGTTCTAAAGGTGGGTTCTAAAATTATCTGATTGAATTAGGCACTTGTAAAGCAGTTATAATTTATCTTTAGGAATCAATAATCCATCTTTTGTCATCCTGAGCGCAGCGAAGGATCTCAGCGGTGAAAGATAAAGCAGTAACATAACCGAGCTGTGCTGAGACCCTTCGCTGTGCTCAGGGTGACAAACTTTTGATGATGTAATTCGCCATCAATAGCTATATATGTAATTATCAATCAGAAATTTATCGGTATTGAGTAAATGCCTAATTCAAAACCTTAATTGACCTGGGTCACCCCTCCGTTATTCCACTCCAGGGGGTCGGGGGCGAGCTGCTTGATCTGGAACGTTATCTCCAGTCTTCCGGCCTTGATCACCAATAACTGCTCGAGCTCCTGGGGGTCAGTGTGGTCTGCGTGGGCTTTGAGGGCTGTAAAGAGTAGCGCATTTTCGGATTTTTTAACGGAAAATCTCTCATTTTTGATCTCCTGCTGAGTTGTTGGTTCACTCTCTCCGTTAATACTTCCTGGTAGCTCCATGATCCAATCCCCGAACGGGATGCTGGAGTTTACTGGCACTCTGAAGCTGCTCTGCTCCTTCCACTGGAGCTCCACGGCTAGCCTTTGGGCGAAAAAGTGGTTCACTCCGTCGAAGACCACGTGTTGAAACTCGTTGGGGGTCCAGGTCAGAACCTCGTAGTTCACATTTATTGGCTCGCCCAGAAGAGCATCTGTGACACTGGAGTATCCTGGGCCGGTGACGCTTTGGAGATTGAACCTGTAGACCGTATTTCGGATAATAGGAGCGTATTGGAAGATATCATCCTCGTCTCTGGTGCCCATATTTATGCGGTACCAGTACCCTTGTGACTTAAAGCGCGCCTTGACCACCAACGTGGTGACTTTGTCGCGGGCATCGCCGTTGTTTTCGCAGGCGTATAACCCCTGAGTGATACCGAAACTTGCTGCTTGGTATACCGCTGGGGTGCTGGGGGTGGGGTCGTCGATGGTGTAGAGCGTATTTGGAGAGGGCAGCGTTGGCGTTTTGACCACCCCGGCGATCATATTATCGGGGGCGGGGGCGGCATAGCCCTGCTTTGGTTGTTGGTAGATTTGAGCCTCGATGAGCTCGAAATTGGCGATTGGAGCTACCTGCACTAGAGTTTCAGCATTGGCATCCTCGACATTGACATAGAGCTCAAACTTGGCCATCGCTCTGAGAAACACGGCATTGACCTGATCCGAGACCCCCTCTTTGATCTGGGGTAGGGTGGCCGTGGCGTACATTGGGATAAGCGTCAGATCATTGTCGTGGTCAAATAGCGTGTACTTGTAACCATCCTGGAGCATTGAACCCAGGGGTGGTTGTAGCATATCTGCGCTCATGTTGGCCAGCAGGAGCAGCGTTCGGGGCTCTTTGGAGTAGAGCAGCGTAGTGTTGAAGCTCCCCTCTTGGGTATCCGTGGTGCGTTTGGTATAGATATACTTTTGATCCTGGTCATAAACCAGGATCGTTATACTCTGGATACTCTCTTGATCAGCATCTTGGATAGAACGAGTTGTGGTGTGTGGGTTAATAACCAGAGGCACCTCTTGTTGTTCTTGAGGTATATCTATAACAGGCCTAATCTGGCAACCGCATAGCAGCCAGATTGTTATACTCGTCAGAGATAGATATTTAAGCATTGTTCTCATCTCCGTGGGAATTGCGTGGGTAAAAAAAGGAAGCTGTCTGATTTTGTTTGAGAATAGAAAGAAAATAACCCAAAAAAATATTTCTAAAAACAACAGACAGCTTCTTGATTGCGAATGATTGGGAACGATTGCGAACGATGGGTGTAGGTTTTAGTTTGGAAAAAAACAGGTCAAAAAAGATCACTAGCGGCACAAGTTCAGAGTTAGAGGTTCACTCCTGGGGTCAGGGCCGACCAGCCGTTGAGTTTGAGTCCGATCACAGATTTCTGTTCGGCGTTTAGGGTCAAATCCACCACAAAGTGGTCTTCGAGTTGGATCCGTTCGTTGGTGCCGAATGGCTTCACTCCAGCTGTGATGAGCTCCGCTAGGTGGGCTGTCACTGGCATAGAGCACATTTTAGTAAGCACCTCAGAGCCTGGTGCTGCGCGTTTGAATATCGTCAGGCGAAGGTCATCGCCCAGCCACATTCGCATCACCGAGAAAGAGTAACCCACCCCGTAGTTGATCGCCTGAGGGAACTCAAAAGGGAGGTAGGTGATCTGGGTGTTCGAAACATCACGATTGGCGTAGTCGTAGCAGCCATTTGATCCTGTGAGCACCACGTGGTATTGGTCAATGTCTACTGGTGTTGACGAGCGTAGGATCACGTCTACACGGTTGTTGTTCTTGTATAGGAAGATACGCTCCATATCTGGTACGCCCTCGTCCATGTTTAATATCCCCGCACCGTAGTAGCTATCGGGGAGATAGCAGTTTATTGTGTTATCCTGGTCTGTGACCAGATCAAACCTAAGTGTGGCTAGATTCTCCTCTCCTTCAATATTTAGGTCAGTGTAATTCACCAGCGTGATCACGTAGCACACCATTGGTGTTTTGCTTACGATGGTCACCATGTTGTTGTTCAGGGCAAGATCCTCGGGTCTGTACTTGTAAATATCTACGAGCTCTCCCGAGAGGTTGTATACCAGTACATCTAGTGTTCTTACTACCCTTTCGAGCTGGTATTTTGGATTAACAATATCAAACAGTAGGTGTTTTTGGTAGATGCACTCATCGGTATCTTCTTTTTCGAGATAGGTTGAGCATCCTCCAAGGATTGTAATCCAAAGCAGTAGGAATAATTTTGTTTTCATTTTTCCATAAAAAATGTAGCTCCCGAGCTCGGCCTGCACTTATATCAAACCTGCACAATAAATCAACCCTGCCGGGCCAAGGAGCTACCTTGAGATGAATCTCCTTTGGTACTATCCACTAGGAGAAGAGAGTGTACAAAAATCTGGGCGCATTTCTTAAGTAATAATCAATAACTACCACTTACGGTGGGTCAGATTTTATATTGGGGAAAAAACTAGGAGTCGAGGGTCATACACCTAAAGTAACGGCAACAATCAGCAGCAGAGATCCATATTATATCAAAAGTATAGAGATCATCATCGCCATTACATACTAAAGATCATCGGTCAAAAAAAGTCATACACTGCAGGTCATCCTCACAAAACTCATTTCAACTCCTAGTTTTTGGGTAGGTAGTGATTAATCCCAATTAATATCTTGTTTAACGCTAGCCCATTTTTTCACCGTCACGCTCATCTTCACAGGCACGTCCACTGGAATTGGCTTAGAGGGCTCTATTGGTTCGTCGGTCGGACTGCCAAATGTCGAGATTGATTCGACTTTCAGTTCGTAGAAATGGTTGCGAATAATCTGGTAATGAGAGTCATAACCTGCCAGATTTGGATTATTAGCCATATCACGCAGTGGTACAGAGTAGGTCATAATTCCACCGTTGTAGGTCGTTATATTACCCACGTCGAGTTTACTCTGGTCAATATTGGCTTGATTCTCGGGGTTGCCGTTGAAGATAGATATTTTACCATCGTATCTAGCTACATAGAAAGTTCCTCCGGGAAGTGGTGAGGAGCCTGCTGTTGAACCTGTTGTCACGTTATAAACATTCTCTTCGTCGGGGGTGAACTTCATTCGCAGCTGTAGGTAGGTGGTGTTGCCGTATACTAGCTCTTTGGTCACCGAGCGTGAGTTTTCAACAATATACAATGGGTTGTTTAGCTCCTTAGCATCCGTAGCCCAATCGTAGGATCGGAAGTAAGGATTTTGGGCTGCCGCTACTACTCCTGGCTTGTCGTGAGCAGCACTAATTATACAACCCGGAACGTTCACATCTGGAGCATTTGCGCCCACGTGGTGCCCGAGAATATAGACTGTGGTGGGAATATTCACAATTCGGTACTTGAGATCCGTAGCATTCCCCCCCTCTAGTATACCCCTAAAAATTGTGTTGGCAAAGGATGCTAGTTGAACCTTAGATACCACTCGTCCGAGCACAAAGTCATGTGTGACGGGTTCGTCTAGCGGAGTGTTGTTTGGGACATAGATCTGTTTGTTATCCCAGAGTGTACCGATCAGGAATTTTGTATCTTCTGCAATTTTGATAGGGGCTGCCTTGCCGTCGCCATTGACTGCCGTGGCGGTCATAGCTAGCAGGTCGGCCACTGTACTTTTACTCCCGAGAGTTGATAGGTCGATTAGGTCGTTTGGGTCCGAGAAGATAAAAACTCTCTTTTTCCCAGAACTTATTGTTATATTTGGCGAGATGAACTTCTCGGGGTTGCTGCCATTGACAAGAGTGAAGTTCGCAGTTTGGGCTTTGTCGAATGTTTTACGATCCGGATCATCATTGAAAACTATGATCTTGATCTTCGTCAAATCTAGGGTGCTCTCCCCTGCGGTTGCGTTAACCTCCTCATCGGCGGCTTTGGTGCTGTTGGCCTGGGAGATCTTGATCTGAACCGAGGCGGGGGTATACTCCTCCTTGGGTGCGATGTCTGAGCTGCTCTCCTCTTTTGTGCAACCTGTTAAAGGCATAAGCAGAACAGCCAGAGCTAGGTTCATTAAAAGTAGTTTCGTTTTCATGATGTAATGGTGTTAATTTTTAATGAAGAGAAGTGTTTCTACTCCCTTTCCACTGCAAATTTACTATCACCAAACGCTGTTTTTGTAACTAAAAATGAGTATTTCAAATGTTGTATTGCCTATTATCGACAATATATTTTATTGTATGACCTTTTACACAAAATTACAACTCACTCCTGTGGTTATTTGCGATAATCGCAATAGCCGATAGATTTTTGGACAATAATCGACAAATCAACCCATCGTAATTGCGCATAGAGCTACTCTGCACCAAAATCCACACAAACTCCACCTAATCAACTCACCAGCAGTACAAAAGGTTGTAAAGTTACCCTCCAGGGAAGTCCGTTTCACGGTTTATACCCCAAACGCAGAGTGCTCCTAGCCAATCCAGGCTAGGAGCACTCTGCGCTTATATTTTTGCAACTCTATTGAGCAGCCTGCATCATTGCTGAAAATTCGTCGATTGACATTTTTTTCTCCTTCACGGTCACGATATTCATCACCGCCTCGACAACTTTGCGCTCGCCTACTCGGTCGTAGAGTTTCTTGACCTCCTCTTTATTGCTCATTATGCTCTTGACCATATTCTCGAGCATATCGTCGGCCACTTGGGTCATACCGTAGTAGCGGAACTGCATCATCGCCATAGCTTTTGCCTCCGCAATTACGTCTTGCTCCTGAAGCTCTATCTTCTGCTCCTGAACTAGGGCGCGCTTGATCAAGTCCCAACGCATCATATCTAGGAATGGGGCGAACTCTTTTTCGATATCTTCCATCGTGAATTTGCCTTCGTTGATCTCCAAAAGCCATTTTTTTAGGAAGTTTTCGGGGAGAGTAAGTGCTGTTTTTTTCAGGAGATATTCGCGCACTTGGTCAGTTATTTTGAACTCTGTCTGCTGAGTTAGTTCGTTGTTGACCTGGGTTAGAATATCTTGCTGGAATGCTTTTTCATCTTTTATCGAACCGTCGGGGTAGGCCATTGCGAAGAACTCTTCATTGAGCTCTGGATTCTGGAAGGCACGGATCTTGGTAATTTCGAGTTTGAAATTTGGATCAACAGATCCTAGATCCGCCTCTTTCACCTCTAGGATAGAGGCTCTTTGAGCGGGGTTTTTATATAGGTCGTTTATGTTGATCTGCATCGTGTCGCCCACAACTTTACCTATAAAGGGTGCGCGCTCATCATCCTCCATTGAGATTAGCCCTACGTATGCATCTTCGAGGAGCATCTCCTCGTTAGAGAGAGTTACGTTTAACGCCTCATCTTTCTGAACCTTCTCTACCTCGGCCAGTTTGCCGAATCTTCTTAGGAAGTTGTCTCTATAACCCGAGATCATCTCCTCTGTAGGGGTCACAACGAACTTCTCTATTGTATCCTTTTTGGAGAGATCAAGTTTCACCTCTGGTGCAAGACCTACGGTGAAGATGAACTCAAAGGTTGTTGCATTTTCGAAGTCCAACTCGCCTTGCTCTTCTGAGGGCATAAGGTCTCCTATTAGGTCGATCTTGTTGTCGCGAATATACTCCATAGCGGCGTTTGTGGCCTCTTTGTGCACCTGCTCTACGATTGCCCCCTTGCGGTACATTTTGTTGATTATGCCCATAGGCACCATTCCGGGGCGAAATCCTGGAACTTGTGCTTTTTGGCGGTATGAGCGGAGTGCTTTTTCTACTTTTTCGGTGTAGTCTGCCTCCTCTATTGTAACCTTAAGTGTGGCTGTTTGGTCAGCTTGGTTCTCTCTTAGGATATTCATTTTGTTCGATTTTTCTTAGAATAGGGCACAAAGATAGTCATATTATTTGGTTTTTTATTACCATATCTAGTTTTTAGGATAATTTTCAACTGAGAGAGTTATAGCAAGAACTTATTTTCTTACTAAATATCTTTAATAAAAAATCTATGTCGTTGAAAAAAAACCACTTATTTTTTGTAATATTGCACTCGAAACGAGATTGTAATCATTACAATTTAAGTAGAGGGGAGAGATTAATGTAATATTTTTATACGCAATTTTTGCTCACTATACAACATTAGCACTCTCTTATAATCGACAGAAAACACTCACAATAATGCTGATAGACAACCTCAACAAAAACCTCATTAAAGAGATGCAGAATAGGATCTCCGAGGGTCAAAATTTGGCTAATTTCCTGATGGACACCCTCTATCTGAGTAAAGAGGCGGTCTACCGCCGCCTGCGTGAGGAGGTCCCCTTCACCCTGGCCGAGGCGGCCATAATAACCAAAAAACTAGGCATCTCTCTGGATATGATGTGCAACAACTCGTTTCACAGCAATATCCTCTTTGACCTGAACATTGTAGGCATGGACGACCTGATGGGCACCTACGAAGATAGAATCAACATCCACCTCAACGTACTGTCGGATATCGACCAGGATCTCGACTCGGTCTTCAGCACGGCCTACAACCTCCTGCCCAGTGCTATGTATGTTCAGTACCCCAACCTAGCCAAATTCAGAGTCTTCTGCAACGACCCCAGCCAACATATCGACCAACTGGTCATTCCCGAGCATGTTCGTCAAAAGCAGATCGAATTTGTCAAGCTATCCCAGCGTATTGGTCACTCGATCAAGGTACTGGACAATGCGGTATTTCAACGAATGATCAACGCCGTGCACTACTACCAAAATCTGGGGGTGCTCAGCGCCACGGTGATTAAGGGGATCAAAGAGGAGCTCCTGCTGTTAATAGGTGATATGGAGCGATTTGCCCAAAATGGTTGCTATGACTCGGGTAAAAGGCTGGATCTCTATATCTCGCCCCTGAGCTTTGAGGCCTCGTATAGTCTTTTTGAATCTCGTCGGTTGACCTGCTGTTTGATCAACATCTTCTACATCAACTCCGTCTCGACCACAAACCCCTATATGTTGGATATCGTGAGTACCTGGTTCCGCAAAACCAAAGACTCCTCAACACTAATAACCCAAAGTGGCGCCGTTGAACGCAAAAAATACTTTAACTCCAAACGAGTCCTCGTAGAGCAGGGTCTCTGACCCTACCCCGCCCCATCAGAAAAACGCTGCCCGAGATTGTGGTGGCGTTTTTTTTCGGAGCCATACTCCTCTGTCGCTCAGCACAGCAACCCAACGATAAACCACTCTGTTAGCAGAGTGCACAATTACCGAGAAACTAACCACAAATCGCAACGTTGAGAGTCGCAACTCAAAAAAAAGCTGTACCTTTGGGGCTTCCAAATCCTTACTACTTATCAGTGATAAGTAGTAAGAGAAATTAAACCACAACCTCAGCAATGCAGGATTTCACCAAAGGCCATATCGGCCGTC
>JAOXNN020237873.1:0-11024 GCA_028571205.2 Hydropsyche betteni
CTCCGCTACATTGAGGCTCCAAAACGATGGAGCGGAATGGCTCGCGGGAATAACGGGAAGCTATGTCCGCTTTTCTGATGTAGCCGCCCAAACTTTTCTGGAAGGGAATGGGGGAGCTCTCTTAAAGAACATCACTTTCGGAGGGTATGACCCGGGATCTAAAATGGTAGAGGACGGCGGTTTCTGGTACCTGCTGCCGAATGCGGCAAAGGCGAATGAGTGGAGCGGCATGGGGGCGGACTCCATTAAATGGAGCACATCCGGGAACTGGTCATTGGCGAGCGTGCCCAATGCTCCCGGCGCAAGCGCCTCCATTCGCGATTTGGATACCGGGATTCTGAATAAAATCATAAATGTGGACGGCGTCTATACAATCGGTCGGCTCAATATGGAGAGCAACTCCCAGATGACTCTGGGCGGGGATGGAACTCTGGTGCTGGACTCCGGCTCGGTCGGCGAGGACGCCCATATTTCCTATGACGGAGCATCTACAAAAACGGCGGCCGTCTCCTGGAGATTGGATTCCAATACCTCCCTGAATATGGGAACCAAGCGCGACTCCGGGCAGCTCATCTTGTCCAATAAGATATCGGGATCGGGTGATCTGACCGTTTCGGGGCAGGACTCCGCCCTCTCCGCGCGGGGAGATAACGCCGGATGGACGGGAGATTTTATTCTAAAGACCCCCATTCGGATGCGCATCGAATCTGGCTCGCTCAGTGAGGCGAAAAACACTCTGACGGGCACGGGCAAGCTGTACATAGGGGACTCCGGCGGCAGTCAAAACAGGGTATTTGTTTTTGAGGCGTACGGGGCGGATCGGGGCGTCAAATTGGACGGCGGATACGAGCTGAACGGAAACCTGACTTTGGCGGAGAACACAGCACTGACGTCGGGCTTGGGGAAATACTACAGCCTGACTCTCCAGGGGGCGGGGACATTAGGCGGTGCCTCGGGAACTCAAAAGACCATAAACATCGGGTATAACGGTTCCGGGCCCATGCCCATCCTGACTCTCTCGGGCGTCATTGACGGGGCGGCCGGGATTATCAAGATAGGCGACGGAGGGCTGCGGTTAAGCTCTACCAATACCTTCACAGGGGACTTTATATGGAGCGCGGCCAACTCGGGAGATCTTTACTTGGGAGCGGATAATGCTCTGGGGACGGGTGTTTTAAGGCTGGTAGGGGGGAATGCATATTATAACGGCATGTACACGGATAAGCACGTGCGCCTGTCCAATAAATTGGAGGTAGGTGCGGTCGGTACGGTAGACTGCCAATTCGGAAACATTCATTTTGATTCGGATAGCTCCGTTAATGGCAATAGCAAGCTAAACGGGCAATTGATTGCTCGCGTGGGGGTATTGATTTTCGGGGCTAAGCACATTATCGAGGGAACCGGCTATTTAGACGGCGCCAGCAATAATGCTCACATAAGGATGCTCGGCGGAGGGAATACATATACGGGAGGGCACTTAATGTCAGGGTCTTATGGCGGCATTCTTGAGATCGGCGCCAGCTCTACTCAAGACGCCTCCGGCGCAGTGACCAAGGGGCCGATCGGCACCGGCGACCTCAGGGCGGATGTCTCTCAACTACGGGTGTATAGTAATGACGCGGGAGTCACCTCCCACACGCTGGGCAACAATCTAGTCCTAGTCGGGAGTGGATTTTACTTTGGTAAATCAGACGTATCGGATAACCGGGCAGACACCCTCATCCTCAGCGCGAATAAGCTGGAGATGAATAAATCCCATGGTTCCATGACCATAACGACCACTAACGGCACTCTGCGCATTGACTCATTGGTGGTCAACAAGGACGGAGTCGCGGGGGGGCTGGCCAAGGGCGGATCCGGGACGCTTATTCTGAGCAACAGCAACAACTCATTCAGTGACGGCATCCTGCTGAAAGCCGGGACTCTCGTGGGTGAAAATGCTTCCGGCAACATAACACTGGGGCGCTTTGAGGCGGGCAAGCACCCATTCGGTTCAGGTCAGATCACCATGGAAGGGGGCACCTTGAAGGTAGTCGCCAAGGGGGGAGACGGGATCGTCACCCTCACCGGATCCGGGCAACACATGGGCGGGACATCCGTATTGGAAACGGTGGCCAAGACAACCTATTTAGATGACAACACCGTATTTACGGGATCCGGCGGCACCATAAAAACAAGTGGCGACCTCGAGACATTAGCCACGACCACCACTAAAATCGGAGTCAAGCTGCAGACTCCCCACTTCAAGACGGGAGCCGGAGCCGTCATCGAGTTCACGGCGGGCGGCCTTCTTGCGGGGACGAGGGAATTGTCTCTCTCTTCGGGGGGCAGACTCAAGGTAGGAGGATACAGTCAGGAATTGGGGGGGCTGTTAAAGGTATCCGGAGACACTTCTTTTCTTGATTTCTCGGGCTATCTCACCAAGGCTCACTTTAGTGCAGAAGACATCTCTTTTTCTGACGGCGGCGCTCTGGATATTGTTGGCTGGAAGGCTGATCCGACGACAGGGGAAGGCAACAACCGCATCGTTCTGACCGGGCTCACGTCCTCCAGGCAATATGCGAACGTCAGCTTTGGCTCCGCCTACTCAGCCGGGGGTGTGGCGCGCAAGCTGGCGAGCACCGGGCAATGGATTCTCGTTCCACTGGGCACCTCGTATTCTTGGGATGGACGCAACGGCAACGATTGGCTGGCTCAAAACTGGCAAGTCAGCGAAAGCGGGGGACTGGTGGACACAACACTTAAGCCCGACTTGGCGGGAGTGGTCGCTCTGTTTGACAACAGCGACGCTTCATTGGGCGGCAAAACGATCACCATAGCCAACAGTGTGACGGTCTCCTCCATCAGGCTTGAGCGCACGACCGCCGACTCCTTCAGCATCGGAGTGGACGGAACCTCGCAAATAATCTTTAACGGCGATGGGACGGCGACAGGCATATCCATATCCGCCGACTGCAAGGCCTCGCTGACCATCAACTCAAAAATATCCCTGGCGGCGGCGGGTATCTCCGAGGTGGGGCAATTGCCTCTGAGCATTGACCATGGCGGCAGCGGGATTTTAACCATAAACGGTTCCATCGAGGGCAACCAGGGCGTCATCAAGACCAACAGCGGCACCCTTGTTCTTAACGGGGAAAACCGCTTCACGGAAGGCTTCTATATGGAAGGCGGCACCGTCCAAATCGGAGCCAACGGCACCCAAACCTCCGGGCCTCTCGGGCAGGGGAAGGTCAGCATTAAGGGCGGAACCCTTGTTGGCAGTGAGTCCGGTTTTTTTCGCGAATTGGCCGGGAATTACCTTTCAATAAATGGCGATTTTGACGTCAAAGGGAGCCTTCATTTTTCTTCCTCCACGCTTTCCGGCGAGGTAGTCAAGGATGCTACGATCAATTTGGCAACCGCCTCAGATAGACTGGAAGTATCCAATAAACTGAGCGGAACGGGCAAGCTCACCAAAACAGGTATAGGCGACCTCGTGCTCTCTGGAGATAATGCGAACTACGGTGCGGGCATAACCGTAGCGGGTGGCAAACTGCTCGTATCCTCCTCCAATAATGCGCTGGGCACTGGAGCACTCAGCTTTACTGGAGACGCCACACTAAGCAACAACGTCGTCGCCGCAGCCGTTAAGGTGACCGCCTTGAGCAACGCAATCTCCATTGGCAATGGCAAGACCGTCACCATCGACGCCGCAGGAGGCGACCTTTCCCTGACGGGAGCCATCAGCGGAGCGGATGGCAAGCTCGTCAAATCCGGCAGTGCTCTCCTGAGCCTGTCCGGCGCGAACACCTTCAGCGGGGGAATCGCCGTGGAAACCGGAGGACTCAAACTGACTCACACGCAGGCCGCCGGAAGCGGGAAAATCACCGCTCAAAACGGCGCCACTCTCACAGTGGCGCTGACCGGGACGGGAACTGTCAGCAATGAGATAGTCAACAACGGCACCCTGACCATCAGCGGAGCCGGGACGACCCTTTCCGGGAAAATAAGCGGGAACGGCGGCGTCACCGTCAGCGGAACGGGAAGCGTCTTTACCGGAGACAACACCTCCACCGGACTGTGGACTATAACCTCCACCGGAAGCGCCAGCTACTCCGCCAGCAACAACCTCGGAGCGGGCGGCGTAAAAGTAGACGGCATCCTCAGCTCCACGGGAGCGGGCGTGATTGGCTTCAGCCATGCCCTCACCGGCGGCGGCACCTTCAATATCGGCAACAGCGGAGGCTTCTCCTTCACCGCCCCGACAGGAAACGCCTTTACAGGGATCGTCAACGTCAATTCGGGAACCTTTACCTGGAATAATAACAGCGGGATCAGCAACGCCACCCTAGCCCTCAACGGCAACACGATCACCCGAATGATCTCGGCTCAAACCGCCAAGAAACTCGTCTTCAACGGTGGACGTGTCGACATGGGGGGGAGTATTGCGGACGTGACCGACTTTGAAATCAGCGCGAACGGAGCCAAGATCGGGTTTGATCAGAAAACCGTACTCCAATCCTCCGGTCTCGTCGGACAGGATAAACAGACCACACAAACGCTCGTTCGATCGACCAATGCCTGGAGCGGAGCCGGAAATACGTCCAACCTGCAGCTGGTTAAATTATCCGATGGGAGCAACATAGGAGCGACCTCCCAGCTGGATATTGTCCAAAACAGCGCCACAGTAGCCACGGGCACGTACTCCAATGCTTTTGCCCGTTCCGGGAACACGCTTGGCGTAAACTACAAGCTGGATGAGCTAAGTATCCTTGGAGACAAGACCCTTGAGCTGGCGCAGTCCAACTCCACCGGAGCCAAGACCTTTGACGCTAAAATCAAAGGAACCAACAGCAACAGCAACCTCGTCATCAAGGCTGGGGTTACCGCCGGCGACAGTCTCCTGCTTACCCACGCCACCACTCATACGGGAACAACCGACATCGGCGCCGGACAAGTAAAGGCCGGAGCGGCCGACATGTTCAAGACCAATATCGGACTGAAACTCAGCGCGTCCAGCTCGCAATTCGACTTGGGCGGTTATTCTCAGGAGCTGAAAAAACTCGAAGGCGTGGGCGGGAGCGAGATTATCCTCGGCTCCTCCGCACTGACCATCAACGGGGCGACAAGCACTACCTTTGCCGGGAGCATCAGCGGAACTGGAACGCTCACTAAATCAGGAGCGAGCACACTCATCCTGAGCGGAGCCAACACTTTCAACGGAGGCATCAGCATCAGCGGAGGCAAATTGCAGCTGGGCTCCGGTGGCGCCACCGGAACAGTCATGAGCAGCATAGCCAACAACGCCGCCCTTGAATTCAACTACGGAACCGGAGCCGACATAGGGTATAACGGAAGCATCAGCGGAAGCGGAACCCTGCTCAAATCCGGAGTCGGCACCCTGACCCTCCGTTGGAGCAACAGCTACACGGGGAAGACCGATGTAACAGGCGGTGTTCTGAAAGCCGGAACCAATAACATAATCTCCTCCAGCACCTCCCTCAATCTGTCAAGCGGCGGCGAGTTCAACCTCGACGGCACCACGCAATCCGTCAATAACCTGACGGCCGCCGCCGGGAGCCGGATCGCTCTGGGCACGACCGGAGCGCTAACCCTGGCAAACAACCTCGGCACCACGATAGCCGGCATTATCACCGGCAGCGGCAGCGTATCCAAATCCGGAGCGCAGACCCTGATCTTATCCGGGAACAGCACCTATACCGGGACAAGCGCCATTACGGGAGGACTCCTCAAGCTGGAGCATGTGAACGCGGCAGGCGCCTCCGGGGTGACGGTATCCGTAACCGGAGCGGGCAACGGACTGGAACTCGCCTTCAATAACGGCACCTTCAACAACACCATAGGGGGCGTTGGAAGAGTCGGCATCAGTGGCGTCGGCATCCATCTCGGCGGCACCAACACCCTGAGCGGGACGTGGGACATCACCGGCGGAGCCTCTATCGACACAATTGCGGCTCTGGGCACGGCGGGCATACAGCTGAACGGGGCGACAAGCCTCCTTGAGCTGAACTCCTCGACGCCCGTCGACTTGACCATGACCAACGCGCTGAGCGGCACAGGCGAGCTGAAGATCAATTTGGGATCCTCCACCAAGACCCTGAGCATGGGTTCCGGAGTGGGTTCCGCCTTCACCGGACTCCTCCACATGGAAAAAGGTCATTTAAACCTTGATTCACATGGCGCCTCGGCACTCACGAATGGAACCTTGAAGCTCTCCTCATCTGGGGGCGCCTACACGGGCGGTGTGGCCGAAGTCATCGACAGCAACCGAGTCATCAAAAGCCTCGAAATGTCCGGCGGCACCCTTCAAATCAACTTCATAGGTAAAACCCCGGACGCGATCCTGGAATCATCAACGCTGGACGTCACCGGGGGTGGATTCCTTTCCGCCAACGATCTGACCGGCGTAATTCGGCAGGGAGACGACTCCGCGACTAACTTCTTCGACGACAGTGGACTAGCCTCACGCTATCAGGTTCAGGTGGTAGACGCGGGCACCGTCACAGGGACAACCCAACTTGGTCTCGTAGACGGCAACGGCAACAGCATCACCGGCGCTCCGATAGGTAGCGACATCATGGAAAGCGGGGTAAAAACAGGCACCGCCTACTACGACTATCTCGCCACGGCCGGCACCGGCCCCGAGGGTGAGAAAGGCATATTCATAGGGTACGGGCTGAAAGAAATATCCGCTTTATCCGGCAAGCAAGTCACCTTGGAAAACAACAGTTCCGCGCATTCGCTAGACGCCAAACTGAGCGGAGCCGGGGGCTTTGTCCTCAGCGGCAGCGGGGCGACCCTCAAGATAGGCAACACGCAAAGCGACTACACCGGAGCGACAACTATCACTGGCGGCACAGTTGAGCTGCAAAGCAGCAACGCCTTTGGCAATACCAGCTCCCTAAGTATATCCTCGGGCGGCATCGTTTCCATGATCAGCAGCCTCCAGAGTCAAACCGTAGGCGCGCTGACCAACAACGGAACCATCAACCTTGGCGGCGGCTCGCTAACAATCCTCAACGGCGGCGGCGGCAACGGCGTATGGAGCGGATCTGGCTCCCTGACCCTGAGTGGCGGCACCCTCTCAATTGACGGAGCCAACAACGGGCTGCATGCCGGAATAAGCATCGCCACGACGAGTAAAGTCGAACTGGACGACTTCGATGGACTCGGCGACGGGCAATACTCCCTGAACGGCGCACTGGAAATCATCGGAGACTCGAGCGGCAGCTTTGAAAACGACATTATCTTCACCAGCGGGGTATTGACCCTGAGCAACTCCTCGGGAACCCAAAGCGGCGACCTGAGCGGAACAAACGCGACCATCAACCTGAGTGGAAGCAGCGAGCTCATTCTGGATGGGACCAGTAGCCTGAGCGTCGACAGCCGCTATAACATAGGAACCGGAACCAGCCTGGCCGCCGGAAACGGAGCCAACCTCGGCGCCGCCGAAATCCGCGTGGGAGGCACGCTCGTCCTGAACTACGTCGAAACCTCCGGCGATTGGACGATGACCAACGTTCTTAACAACCACGGCTCCGACGCGGGACAGCTCGTCAAAGAAGGAGCGGGCACCATCATCATAAACCGAAGCAACAGCCGTAGCGGAACGACCAACATCACCGAGGGCGGGATAACTCTGGGCGACACCGGAGGCCTGGGAATCGGAGCCATCACTCTGGAGTCCTCCGGGGTCCTGAGCCTGAGCTCCTCCGCCATCGGCACCTTCGGCAACGACATCCACAATGACGGAGTTCTGAACATCTCCGGCACGGGAACCGGGCTCACATTATCCGGCGACCTCAGCGGAGACGGAATCGCAAACTTCCTACTCGGCTCTCGAGTCCGCCTGACGGGAGACAACTCCCTCTTTACGAGCGACGCGCAATGGGATATCCAAAGCGGCGGGGAAGTCGAAATGAGTCTGTCCACCCACTTGGGAAGCGACGCGCAGGTACAACTTGACGGGGAACTCGTCATTGACCGGGACACAACGCCGATCAACGGAGACTACACCTGGCAGAACAATCTGTCCGGCGGCGGGACACTGGAAATCAAACTCTCCTCGCAAAGCGAAAATTTCGCCTTTTCCTCAAGCGCCGCCGCTCAAATCGGCAGCGACTTCACGGGACAAGTCATTCTGGAAAAAGGCTCTCTCGGACTCAATGGGGCCACCGACAGCGGCACCATGTCTCTGAGCCTGTCCACCCTGAAAATCGGGGCGAACGGGTATGTCGGCGTGAACGACCTCACGGGAGTCAACGCACTGGGGGGACTGACTCTCGGGGGCGGGCAGCTGGACTTCGGCTCATCCCGCGTCACGGGACAGAAACCCGGGGTTATAGACAACCACATTAGCCTCATATCGTCCGGAGGGAATCTAACCGTAACAAGCGGTCAAGTCTCCATCGACTCAGATCTCCTCAACGGCATCGACACCACGCTGAACACCACCCTGAACCTCCTCTCACAAGACGATGGACGGGTGGGAGTCAAGCTCATCGATGTGGGAGCCGGCAAAGCCCTTGGGGGTGTCGCCGCTCTCGTCATCACCGATAGCGACTCCGGGAACATTCTTGAAACCGATGGCAGCATCCGCAGCTTTGACATCAACCATGGCGGGAGCCGTGTAGCGGTAGGTCACTACGACTTCAGAACACTCCTGGGGACAGGACAAGATGGACTCTACGTCGACTACGCCCTCTCGCAAATAGACATCGAAGACAATGGGACCCTCGTTATCGACAACGAGAACTCCACGGCCGCCTTCGCCGACCTGAGCGCTCGGCTCACCGGCGCCGGCAACCTGACGATCAACGCCACGGGAAGCGTCCACAAAGTCATCTCCCTTTCGAACGGAGACAACACCTTCAGCGGTAAAACCCTCATCACCAATGGGAGCACCCTGCAAGCCGCCGTCACCATAGACAACATCATCTCCAACAGTTCCCAACTCATCATAGGAGACAACTCGACCTTTGATCTCAACGGGACCAACCAGACGGTCAACCAGCTGACAGGAACCGGAGCAGTGACCTTCAATGGAACCGGCAACCTGACCGCCCATAACAAGGTCGGAGAAGACAGTGTCTACAACGGCGACATCCTGGGACAAGGCGGGTTGAGAAAGACCGGAGTCGGAGCCCTTTCTCTGGGAGGGAAAGTCCATGCGGGACAGGGCGTCTCCGTAGAAGAAGGCCTCCTCCGGCTGGACCATGCCGATACCCGCTCCGAATCCTCCCCAGCCGTAGCGGTGCAGGATGACGGCGAAGCGGAAGTAGAAGGCGGCACCGTCGAATCAACCGGAGATACCCTCTTCGCGGCGAAAAACTCAAACGGGAGCATAAAGGTCAAAGATGCGATCTATACCACTGTGGGCAGAGACGGTCAGAAACTCCTCGACGCCACCGGCGCGGGAGAGATGGACTTCGTTCTGGACAACGTCAGGGACGCGCGTGGAGACATCTTCGCCGGAGAAAACTCCCTGGTCCACATGACCCTGGTAAACGGAAGCACCTTTACAGGAAAAATCGACCCTGTATCGCTTGACATAGACAGTGCCAGCGCATGGTACATGACCGCCAACTCGGAAGTCACGGAACTGCGCAACAGCGGCCTCATTGACATCGAAAAAACCGGAGACGACAGCTTCCGCACCCTTGATATTTTAGGCGACCTCGACAACGGAAGCGCCACCCCCGGCGTCTTCGCCATGAATATCAGCCTCGCTGAACTCAAGGGCGACCTCATCACCGTGGACGGCCTCGCTCGAGGAAACTACCAAATCCAGCTCAAGCGAGATGAACTCACCGACATCCCCGTCGACGAACCCTTCGCCCTGCTGCTGGTAGACGTGAAAGGAGACAACACCGCTCAAGCCACAGGGGAAACCCGCTTCATGGGCACAGTAGCCCACCGGATGCGTACCGCCTCCGTGCAGGCCGGAGACTTGTCCGGCAATAACATGGAAGACTGGTTCCTCGCTTACAACCGCGAACAAGTCCTGGGAAGCACCGGACTTGGAGTACTGGGGAGCTCTGAAGTCAGCATCATGAGCCTGTCACAGAACGACTCCCTGCTCAAACGCATGGGAGAGCTTCGGATGAACCAGCCCCTCGGCGACAGTTGGGTGGACAACGCATGGGTACGAGGCTACGGCAATCGACATAACGTCAGCTCCAAAGTTATGGGAAGCCGTTATGAAGAAGACGTCTACGGCACCGACCTGGGTGTGGATAAAGGCTGGCAGGTAGACAAGTTCAACCGGGTCTACACAGGCTTCTTCGGCGGCTACGGCGGAGATAAGAAGAACTTCAAAACCGCCCACACCAATACGGAGGACACCAGCCACTACTTTGGCGGCTATTCCTCATGGATTGACACCGCCGGTTCTTATGTGGACTTTGTAGTCAAGGCGCAGCACTTCGACAGTGAGTTCACGAGCTACGACGACAGCTTCAACAAGACCACGGGCGATTACGGTCGCTGGGGGCTGAGTACCTCGCTGGAAGTCGGTTGCATGATCCCATTGGAAGATAACTACTACATTGAGCCCCAAGCTCAAATCACCTACCTGCACACCCGCGGACAGGACTACAGTACCAGTGGAGCCAACCCCTTCGATGTGAGCCTGTCCAGCGGCGACACCCTGCTAGCCCGCTATGGCGTTAACTTCGGCAAAGTCTTCCGAACAGTTGATGAAGGCATGGTGCAAACCTACTGCAATATCGATGCCACACATCAGAGCAGCCGCGGCGGCAAGGTGAGCGTGGACGGAGATTCATGGCGCCCGCGCCTTGACGGCTCCGCCGTCAACGTGGGAGTGGGAGCCGTCTGGCAGCTGGATGCCCGCAACCAGATGCACTTCAGCTATGAAGCGGCCTTCGGTGAAAAATACGTCATGCCGTGGAGCATTAACGTAGGATACAGATACCAGTTCTAAAAAACTGTTAACCAAAACCACAAATCAGGGGGCTGTCTCAATATGAGTTGAGACAGCCTCTTTTTGATTTCTGTCATTTCCA
>JAOXNN020237907.1:0-11020 GCA_028571205.2 Hydropsyche betteni
AATGCTAAAATCTTTCTGCTCCTCATGTATCTTGTATTTCCAGCCTTGCAATGAGAAGTAGCCTTGATACATATTAGCCATATCCTCAACAAATAGTGAGGATTAGGATCCTCCTACACCCGGCCTCAGTTCAACAAATATTTCGTTGTAGTCATCATAAGGTGCTGGCTAGATTAGAAGCTCGAAGCAGTCATCCTGCATGCTGAGAAGTTGCTTAACTGTTTTGTTTTACTATTCCTTAACGAACTCCAATGTTTCTGCATCAGTTTTCGACTACTCTTTCATTTTGGCAAGATCGTCCAGGTTCTAACATAGGATTATATGTACTTTGAATCCAGCATCCACTTTCTAAAACAAGGCAGCAGCAGGTGCCAGTTCGTTGAGGCGCTTCCTATCTGCATTAGCATTTCTAGAATTGCCCTCATTTAGAATACTAGATATGCTGCAGTAGGTATCGTTGAGATGTTTCAGACGCTTGAGTACCATACGCATGGTGTTGACATCTTGGGAGAAGAATCTTCGAAGAGGGAATCTTCCAAGCATTGATCACCAGAATTAAAAGTTATAAACATCATTAACAAATTGAACACTTATGTTCAGTTTGATAATCCTGCCCAGACTCAATCAGCTGAAGAGGTTCATAGTATTTTCGATGGAAAAGATGAGATAATACATAACTTTCTAACAAATTAAATATGACTCTATTTTGATCCTAAATTAAAATAACCTTACTTCCAGTGACTAGATCTATTGGAGCGAACACAAATAAATTAACAAACAAATAATTGAGAAAGCCGATACATACAACATAGAAATCATTATTTAGGCACTAATTCTGAGTTTTTATTATCAATCTGCTTTCTAATGTATCGGTCTCTCTCCGACATGTAGTTGTGGCGATTGCACATAAATGCGAAATAGTCGATGTAAGTTGATAATGAGGCTAAACCCTACTCTGATACTGTTTTCCCACCTGAAATAAAAGATAGTGCTTTGGCTTTTCGAACTGCACTCTACCCATCGAAATTTATTAAAATAAGAGCGCTAATGCACAACGACGGCAGATACTGGTTGAATATGATAGCCTAAGCGAATGAGATTACTAACTTCAACGAAGAATTGGTGGGTAGGTTCCTGCTGATGGATGTTCCACTTTGCGAGAAAAGCATGAACAGCTGGTGGGGTATATCGATTGACAGTCCCAAACAAGAGAAGAATACCATAATCACCAGAAGCTTGTAACATAAGAAGGATGCTATTCGGTAGTTGTTTGTGTTCAGTAAGTCCTTCAACCGTTCAATCTAGAGGTAGCTGACTGCGACAATCACCACTAAAAAGCAGGTAAAAGTAGGGTCCCACATACATACGAGTGTATATAGGTTCATGACTAGGGACAACATGAACTATCTATTCCTGAGTATACTCTATTTGTCCCTGTTGAGTCCTGCCCTACTCATTATCTACTTCTTTCTTTTATGATTTCTCATACAGGCAGCCATCTCTATTATACCTACGGACAACGCTACCAACAGGCAGAACTCTATTAGAATGTCATTAATGGTCTTACTAAAGAGGGAGAATGTTAAGATAAGCCTTAAGCACACAATAAGAAGCATGAATATCCTTACAGCAGAAAAGATACCTTTATTCGACTAAAATCTCTACCAAAGTATCTCTGTTTTAGGGTTTATCCCCTCTAAAACCTAGTGGTAGGCTGTAGCTAGATCGAACAGTACACTATGCCGATGCTAAGTTTTGAATGAGTCTTGGTTCTAGTAGGCTGTGATTATGCAGGAATGGAGGCCAGCTGGCAGGAATTTAGTTACAGGGTAGAAATGAACTACTATCAGCTACCCATTTAGGTTCAGTCGCACTGTTTTGGTGTGACACTATATAAGCTTCATTGCGTGCTTAAAAGCTGATTCCTCCCCATAGATTTCCTCTCTCAAGTTGTGCACCAAGTATCTCTAGCCCTAGCTAACTATCATCTGAAGCACATCTTGTATTTTGAGCAAAAAGATCATTAACGGAGAGTTTTACAGATCGGAGATTTGTTTGGATATATTGTGGTTGGATAAATGGAGAACCCCTACAAGAATACTCTTCTACAGACTGATTAAGAGTCTCAAGTAGTCATTCTTGTATAAGGAGACAATACTACTATTTTACTCTATCACTTTTAGAGTCTCCATTATCAGTTCGATAGAGTCGGAAGAGAGTGATGGGATCTGCCCCACTCTATAAAACACTACAGTAGCGATAGAACAGAAGGCCTGCTCCTAAAATATCCGTTTTTTATTCTCTTACCCACAGTGTTTGAGAGAAGCTCTGAAGATATTCACAATAAACTTAGCGTTCTCTTCCTCTCCCTTAAACATGCTTACTGCAATCTCCTTGACATACTCTATTGCCTCAAATGACTATTTGGTTTTGTGACTTAGATTGAGTGACCCTAGTTCAGCCACACTCTACAATATTTACTTACTGGTCTAGGAGGATGGATCATGACTAACATACTTGTTGATAGCTTTAATTATTTGGAATACTTTATTCTCCTCCTTAATGGTGTAACCCAGCGACCTCAGATAAGTTAGCAGTTTAATCTTAATCAAATACTAAAAGCTGCAATTACATTATGGTGAACTGGCTACTTTATTCCATACAGTCTGGACAAATCTTAGTAGTTTGCTTTGGTCTAGTTTATGAAATAGGTCTGCGTTCCCCTTCAGTAAATTTACTGCAAACAAGAGTTCCTGCAAACTGTTGAATTAACACACTTCTACAATCTTCAATAGGCAATCTTAATTGATGATGCTTCTGTACACAGCATCTATTTCGTTTATCTATGTTAAGGTTTTTATGTTCATAGTCGAAGGCTGTGGTTAGAGTTTCGTGGGCAGAAGGTTCTTGTTTACTACCTTAGGCTGTACAATCGCCACAAAGTTGAGTAGCTTATCTTGTGAAATGCACATAAAACTAATATCGATTATGAGCTTTTACAATCGTTCGTAAATCTAGTAATTGAGAGATGTCTTGTATCTTGATAAGTCGGACAGCTCCTTCCAAACATGTTATTTGAAATCCAGTATTACTGCCTGTTACGCGACCCTAGAGCAGTCTTCAAACTAACCTGAGGGAGTGGGAGAGTGTTGCATAACCTTTCTATTGATAATGCTCCCTGAAGATACCTCTATTTCCTACGACTAGTCTTCCGATCTCATGCTAAAGATATTTTACAGTCGCTCTTCCCTTTGGACAATTACAACATCCTAAGATGGTTAGGTGGGTAGGATATCCCCAAACACATTGATATTAAGAGTAGCAAACTGTTAGATTTAGGTTACGAAATGCCGTAACATTCTGTTTTATTCGTCAAACTCTTCTAAGACTGTGTACTCTATTCCGAGGGTAGCCGATAACTGCAAAACTACCTACTTGAGCTTGCTCAGTATTTGGATTGCTTCTTCTGAACAACTCTGGACCTAGCTGTGTTGGATAAACTAGGTAAATATCTAGACCAGACCCCGGCATTTCTATTGGATGGGTGGATTCTACTAACAGTTTATGTATCCCACTGACTGAATTATAAACTGTAGCATTCCGTATGAGTGGCAACCTACCTATCGACTTATTTGGTACTTCCAGAACGACTGCATAGCTATTGGATCTAATACTTTCGCAATACTCTTCTAAGGCTTCCCACTGCTGTTACGTTGACTATACGTATTAGAACACCCTGTAAAGTTCCTTTCTCTTTGCATTTTTATGTTCGATAGAATGTGGGAGGCATTCGATACATAGTGATCAGGGATAATTACGTCGTATACTGCTGCCACCGATTATGGAGCTTAGTTTCCCATATGTGGTAATAACACCTCTAGGATATTAAGGAAGGGTTTTCTGTAAGTAGCATCAATACTTTGGTCCTTAATTATTCCGACGAGCATCTTAGCAGGGAAGAACTTCTGTATGTATTTCCTAATAAATTAACTATCCCTACAAAGTTCAGCCAGTAGATAAAGTATTACAACTGTAGTTTAATTGTCTACTTCAGGGGGATTATGTCCCCCTAAAGCAACTTCAGAAGTAGCTTGCTGAGTTTTGTTCTATTGCCATAGACTTCTGCAATGGATAAACTAACGATCAATTTCAATTACAGTCTGCAGAATAAATAGTTTGAACTGATGCTTAGTTGTACTGTCGCTGTTCGAGAAGCCAAGCTGTTGGTTTACAGAGAAGAGTATCTGACAAAGATACAAGGGAGAGTCTGCCTTTATACTATCAACATAGTTTTAAAGGGTAGGCCGATCGCAGTATCTATATACATTGCATACCAGAGAGTTAATAGGGTGAGTGGGAATGAGAGCGAACAGTTAGTGGTTGATAAGTGTTTGGGCGTTGGCTGAGTTATTTTGGATGAACAACTCCAAGAAGGTAAATATCCTAGTATAGAGGGAAGGATCTATCTGCAGATAGCTTTGCTTGAGTATTTACAACAATTTGGTGTGGATATCTTTGGCTTTGAAGTGCAGTTGCAGAGAAGACAGCTTAGGTATGTCATTAAGCTTCTTTCCATAATCTATTATTGTAGAAATGAGTTAGTTTAGTTTCGTAAAATAGTCTTTAATATTCTACTGGATTAATGACTGAGAGTTTTTATCATTAGCGTGCATACAGCTGAGCTCACTAAGGAGAATATTAAGCTGATCAGAGCACCTTAGCAGCTAGGAGAGCTTGAGCTAAGCGGGCACAAGATTATCGTTGATGATATGGATAGGGTGTCTTTGAAGACTGAACTCAGGCTGAGCCATGAGTAGCTGCAGAATACTCCCAAATAGGTGTTTAGTGTTACTGGTAATAGAAAGTAGTTTAGTATATTAATTTTTAATATCTTCTTATTTGCTCGATGTTTCAGGTAGGACAGCTTGAACTAGATAGTGGATTTGTTTGATATTCTGAATAGTTTAGCTTAGAGTCATTTCTATTCTATTCTGAAGATACTTCAATAACTCAGCTTCTCCTCTATTTCCTGTGCATTTTGCATAAGAATTTGTTGAAGAGAGTAAACGACACAACTTTAGCACTATCCACTCTATTGTGAAGAAAGTATTGATATCGTATTGCCCTGATTTTACATAGATATCCATAAAAATACTACATTCGGTCAAATACTCTAAGCTGTCTAGGTTGATGCTCTCAAGTTCTAAGGTACGGATAACTTAGGCAATTTCCAATGCTCTTTCTGCTCTCCACTCCTCCTAAACAGGAGTACTTTATCCTAGAAGAATGCTATATATCATAGTAGTCGGTAGCAACTCGTATTTGTAAATCGCATTTTTAGCAAAGCTCCCCTCAATATCATATATTAGGTTGATATGATGAGAAGCGATAGCCATAACTGCACCTTTAATGGCATAGCTAACTGAGGAAGTGAGCACCTACACAAAACTTTGAATGTTGTCCTGTAGAATACATTTGATCGATTATATATTAGCAGGGGAGTTATTGAGAGCTATCAACCTGAGAAACTCAGCACATTGAGAAACCTCCAGCAAATTCTAAAACTACTGCAGTATTCTGGGTTACGATCCATTAACTGTAATAGCAAGCTTTTGCTCTACTATCGCTACTCTAAACCTGGTGGTTTTACAGTTAAACTGAATTGAAGGAGGTAGATGGTACGTCCTTTCCAGAATAGTTCTAATCACCCTTATTAGATTAATATTAAAATAGGACTGAGAATTTGCAGTGAGGAAGTTTAGAATGTAGAACTGATTGCTGAATGAAAACATACTGTCGTAGCGTACTATTTAAGAAATAATGACAATTAGGTAGTTAGAGTGGTGTTGCTAGTAGTCTACCACGCTCAAGTAGAAAGAGTTGAAATCATCCACCACGAAACATTCTGAAAGAAGCACCTAGATGATAAATGCAAAGCAGGCCCCCACCAAATTATTAAGAGACTTCTCCAGTTTCTAAAAGTGTTCGGCAGATGCATTAGTTTAAAAACTCTTTATCTAAAAGTATTGTCTTGACTTCTTCTTTCTGTTCATCACTCTTAGCAGCTATAGACTTTTTTTCAGGAGGCTGGAGTGCTTGGAGTTTGAGGTGACTTTCAGACGTAGCTGAACATACATCCTCCGATAGAACTAAGCCATATATATTATCTGCTGTATCTGTTATTCAAGGGAACTAAGAACCTATTCTGGCTGGTGTTTTAGTCGAGTGTCCAAACTGAGTGACTCTATGAGTTTTAAAAACTGTATGAAGTGGCTGAGATACCCATGGTACAGCTAGCTATCTAGCGTTACCTTTTTGAACTAAACTTCAAATGACCTATTGAGATCTACGTTAGTGTCATAGTAAACACGTTATTCATAGCTTTTCTTTTCCTAGTCATAGCGACGTACTATTTAGTTTACTCTAAATGTTGATATTTAGTTTGGTTCTTACATCAAAATAAACTCACCATCCTACTTGCCCTTGGCCAAATAAAGCCCTGAATTCAGATTCTTCAACCTAATTTCACTATTATATCTTAGAACATCACTCGAAGTTAAGTTGGGAACACACAGACGCCACATAGAAGAGGTTTAAATGTTCTCTTCAGAATCGATATTTTAGGGTTTAATGAACACGATCTTATTGTTTGACTTCGACCAGTACTCTTAGTTTATTGAGCTTATGGTATCGGTCTCAAATTACTTAGCCTCCGCCTCTCGTAGAAGTCTGTTCTGAGGGGATTAACAGACTAACTTCAAACTTTCCGTAAACATAATCTGCACCACATCGTCATTGTGAATAAGCTCAGGTTATTCCCAGTCTCTGTATATCCTCAGAGTAAAGGGGCTGCCTGACTGTGCTAGCTACAGAGTGAGTTTTTTGCTAGTATTATGACACTCATGGACAAACCACTACTTCCTTTTCGCTGAGATTATTTTAACTTTTAGATTGGAATTGATATATTGTGATGGTTATCCTGCAACTTGAAACATACATTCCTCATTAAGTTACTCGCTTAGGCTAATCTGTATTGACTAATAGATGTACTTGGCTAATATGTGAGTTATGGCCGCTAATTGCTTGAACATACAGATTACTGCAGATATTGACAATACAGAATGGTTATTATTGGGCGATGGGGGTGCCTTCGTGTTTGCATCCTATTTTCCTTATTTAAAATAAACATCGTTTAAACATGTCAGGTGTGGACAGAGTAGATTTCTTACAAACTGAATCCACCGACTGAGAGAAGTCAGATACACTGAGAATGTGCTATAACCCAGCGACTTAGTGTTCTATGAAGATAATGTGGTAATTGCAGATGCGACCAGTTATGTAGAGGCATGATGACTTACTTAGCCTTCTTTTGGAAGCTTTGAGGCTTGGCTATCTTAATAGAGATTTGTGTTCGGGGGTTGTGTTTAAACTGCTCATGGTCTTTCCTATATTCCAAAGGAAATTAAAAACTTTTAACTTTCCCATTAGAATACTCCTGATGACTGAACAGATTCTTTGCAGTAGCTGCTAAATAGTAAATGTTGATAGTAATGATGGGTAATAAACAATATATTTTAATGGGTAATTGTACAAACAATTAGGCTGAACAACCTACGCTCAGACACCCCAGTCACGTCGATATTTCGTAACCCACCAAATCTCAATCAGCGACTATAGTCAAAACTGAGCAGACTGCAGTATCTGACCACAAACTCTAAAATAGGCAACATCCACGATAGCTAAAAATAAACGGAGAGAACAAAAAGAAATTGATTGAAGATGTAGCTGATATTGAAAACTACGAGCTTGATAACGCCAAAGTGATGAATACTCTAGACACCATCCCCTCAAAACAACCCTCTTCAAAAAAGATGATATCATTGCATGTTGGAGATAATGAGCAATGGGATGGACAAGAATAAGACAGACACATCCCATCGAAGAGTAAAAAATTTAGAGTCTCCAAGATCAATTGAATTCTTTCTCCTTTTGTTTGTAGATTGTATTGTTTGTAAAGCTATCATAAAGAGCACTCTAATAAAGAGCCGTAGGATATTAGGATTTATAAGTTCCCAGCATTATATATCCCCTCTTCAACGTATTTTTGTTGAGTTAAAAGCACATATATTCGATTAGAATCTAAATTATGAAAAGCTCATCCACTCTAAAGCGCATTAAATCTTAAACCAACAGCCCAGTGATGTACAACCATCTGTGCCTCGGATGGTAGTCTCCTGTAAACAAAATTAGACCTTAGCACAGCACCTACCTAATCTCAAACAAATCCACTTGTGGAATCTAAAACAAATTCAAAAATTCTGAAGGTGTTCCTATGTTTAGAATCGTTAGTGCGAACCCCTTAGAGTAATACAAAAGTGCATACGAGCTGGGAGAGTTTGAAGGCATGATAGCACGTGAAGGTAAGATTTAAAGATGCCTCCAAAGATAAAGAGTGAGAGAGATGGTTAGGAAAACTTGTTAGTAGTTTTAGAGCAATAAGTCGCTTGAGAAGGACTAAATAGTTAAGCAGGTAACAGTTTTTTGATGCAGCATGACAAAGTATATCTGATGAGGGCATAACTCTCCGACATCGCCCATAAGGTTATGAACAGATAGAAGACCCACCAGTTCATCAGAAACTCATAGTCGAATACTCAGATGAGCATTGGGCTACTAGCTAAGTCCAAGGATACTAAACCAGTAGCAAAAACATTGAAGAATGAGGCAGTTCGTTAGTACATCAAGCAGGCAGGAATCAAGTTAACTAAGTAGCATAACAAGAAGAATATAGTGGAGTTACATAGGTCAACATTCACAACCTAAAACTCTTTGGATTTGACAATCAGGTCTCGATCGACTGTAGGGGAGACAGAAAAACCATAACAAAAGAATTTTGTGCGGTGGCCTTAAACCTAACAGAAGGTGATGGAACAACTAAGGAGGAACATTAGTAGAGAGTGTTTTACCAAGTAAGAAGGGATCGTTGCTAGATAGTACAAACTAACCCAAACCCAGAAAAAGTAATCGAAAAGAAACCCTGCAATTAAAAGAGTCGGGAAGTTCGTTCGGTTTAGTCCAAGCACTCGTAACATTATGCTAGACGCTTCGGTGAGGCCCAACCCAACTACCAATAGTCTAAATAAAAGCAAGTGCATTTTAAGCTTAAATAGCAAGGGTAATTAGTTCGCTTCCATCGTAGATTACAATAAATCCTGGAAGGATGTTGTTGGATAATTCGACCAAAATCAAATGGTATCTATGAAATTCTTATGACTTATCCACACTATATTATTCTATCAAGTTTATTGGATGTACATCCTGAGGCATTCAATTAGCTTTTAGATCTTACCATAAGTCGCTTATCCTGTCTTCCTACCAGTGACATCTCCTCTGGCAGTTTGATGCACATCTTCTAAAACATTAAGTATGTTGTAAACAGTATTAGTGAACTTAATTGACTCAGGGGTTGACTCTTCTGCTTTACCCTGCCTATAACTCTCCAACTCCTTCTCTAGCTCTTAATTTCTTTATTTGAGTTTTTGATATTGATCGTTGAGCTTTAAAATCTTTTGTCGATCCTGCTTATGAGCTTTTCGCAGTCTTTTAAGTTCTTGCTCTTATTCTTCGAATTTACCAAAAGTTCCCCTTGCTTAGTCGTACTCGTAACAGTGATTGTCCTATCTACTCGAACAGTCTATGATTCTGCTAGTGGGCGTCTCTTTATTTGTTGCTAGTATGTACTTGGGTTTGAATTATTTATTAGGTTTACGACCATCCTACTGCACCCCTAGAGTAGAGTGTTTTCGGGAGGCAGGTTTAGTAAAGCTGTTGCTAGAGTGACCATTTACTGGGAGGTTTTATTTGCGCTGCATTTGATTTCTAACGATATAAATGGTTGATTATCGTGATCTTACTTATTTGGAATTCTTGGTCAAGCCTCCCCTGTTCGAGCTTTACGTATGTCCTCAATGAATTAGATCGATGAGCTCCTTAGGGCTAACCAGAATCGAACTGTTATGGATGTGTTTAGCCTCTACACAATGACCCTATTCGAATGGGTGGGCAAATAGCATTCCAATTACTAAACACTCTAAAAAGCCATAGGGCTTAGGCGCAAGACTAAGAGAATGTTTAGCTTTTTGCTTTTGGTTAGAAGTTTGTTAATGCTAGATAGGAAGGAAGGTCGATATGGGTCCAGAGTATTACGAATCTTTCCAAAACTCTAAGATATACTGCGGATACTATTTTAAAAGCCTATTTTAGGTGCTACCACCCCACAAATAACCTCACTATCGACTACTAACTTAATACTTTGCTGACAGACGGCTTCTTTATGATGATCTAAAAACTGCTTATAAATCACCTGCATAAATTTCGAATGGTGTAAGTGCTAAAATCAAGATGGTTGCGCAGTCTAAGCAAACTCCACTGGTTTAGCAGTATGCCGATCTCCTAGTGTAGATAGTCATAGGGCTCAACCTTATGAATTTATTCCCGATTCTTAGGGACAACCTCTACAATAGACTACCATATCTAACCCAGAAGAAGCTGAAACTCTTTTTAGAATACATGGATTAAAAAAAGGAGTTGCCAATAAAACCTTAACAAGCAAATACAGTCCAAGTAAAGCCTAACCAAACTGAACCTACTTTAGCTAACAGCCTACTCTGGAGATGCAGACCTAAGGACCGCATGTAATTTATAGAATGTAGCTTGTCTCAGGTATTCGCAAGTATGGACAGGCAGTAAATAATAAATTTGAAGTAAAGTATCAACCAGATTAAGAATACAGCTGATATTGCCTAGGAGAAGTATTCGATGTTCTGCCTCATTCTAGCACTCAGAATACTTGAGTATGATGCTGCTATTTGCCGAAAGGAGAACTTTATGTCGGTCTACGTATAAGGCTGCCTCAATGATATCAACTAACTAGGAACACCATCTGTGCGCAGCTTGAAGTGGCTTGTGCATAGCCTTCTTTACGTTTCTAACTATTTTAGCGAGGGGCAGTTCAGCTAGT
>JAOXNN020237917.1:0-11020 GCA_028571205.2 Hydropsyche betteni
CCACAACTTTAACATCTAGCTCCTGAAGAACAATCAGAGAAAAGAACGGGTTAAAACTATGAACTACATAAACGATGATATGGAAGAGCGAATAATGGGCTTCCGGAACGATAGTTAGCGCAAGTAGAGTAGCATAGACAGAAAACAACCAAGCAGTCAGCTGAACCTGATGAGGAGTTCAACCAACTAAACTGAGCACCCCAAAACAGAAGAGAAAAGGCCAGCAGAATCCATAAGGATCGAACTGCCTGTAAGAAATTCCAGGTATGGCAACCCTTCGAAGGCTAGGAAGACTTTCGTAATAAAAGACTATGAATACAATAGATAGAGGTTCAAAACCTCGACGGATGAGCATCCTCCCTCTGATCTGATATCCAACCACTACAAGCGCATCTACAGAAGGTCTCTCATCAGTCAAAGTAAGAGCAAGGACAAAGATTAGAAAAAACGCAAACACTTTAGCTTTGAAAATGTCTCGAAGGATAGAAGTTTGACCAACAAACACAACAGGGCCTTTCAAGATCCAGTGGACATCGTTTCTAATCTACTTCTAAACTCCGACGATATTAAAAAACGTATGGGGACCTTGAGAAGAAGTTTTAAGAAGGCTGATTCAAAATAGAGAAACCTTAATTTGAAAAGTAACCTAACGACAACTAAAAGTTCTCACAAGCCTTACTATTCTGGCTTCACATAATCAAGGCAGCACTGATCATTTAAATTTTTATATACTAAACTTGTAGCCGGTCAGCTATGTGGTCTTCCTCATGAACTCCCGACAACCCTCACACTATAATACCATCCTTATTAAAGTGTAGAGCTATTAAGAGTCATTAACGTCGATTGGTTGGTGTGGGTGGTGATTGTTTTGAATCAGATCAGGCTTTTAGGAGTGTTCAATTAGTTATTCCATGCTGGAAGATACCTATGGTAGAAAAGGTTCGTCTATTTCCTCTTACTCTTAAGCCTAAGCCAACAACCTGCACTACTATTCAAACTGCTCTTGATCGAAATACTTATATTTGTTGATATTCTGCAGCTCCTTCTAATTGTCCACCTCAATCCATCTACCCATCTAAGTCCAGTACTCTCCGAACATCTGCTTCTGTGGCTAGAACTTCACATAACTCAGAGTCTATTTGGCTTTTTGTTCTGAGTACTCTTCCCAAGTCTATATGTTTTCGAGACTAATGACTAGTCCCTTACGACCAATCCTCCCAGTTCTTCCAATACGATGCCAGAAGTTCTATCCCTAAGTAGCGTTGAACAGAATTATCAAGTCCACAAGTATGTCTATGCCTCTAGCCAAGAGATCTGAGGTAACGATGACTCTGCTATGGTTGAGTTGGTTGAGCATCTTAATTCTGGCAGATTGGCTGAGTGACCCATGAATCACCAGAGGCTCAATCTATCTCAAATAGTCAGATATCTGCGGAATTTGAGCCTTCTTCTCTACAAATAACAGGCATTTCTTGTAGGGCAGCAAGGTTAGCAGGGACTTAGCTGCTACCAACTTCTGTGAAAATATTGACTGCTCGCTGTTTGGGAAAGTGCATTTGAGTTTAACAATATTCCCCAATTACAGTAATGAGGCATCGTGGGCAACATCACTCTAGGTAAACTGCTACAGCACTTTGGCCGACATCTATTGCCCTTGAGCCACAGTCCTTACGAGTGTGAACTATCCGAGAATCTTGAGCTGTTTGAGACACTCATCACTATAAGTGGCTGAGTACACCAATAGCTGAGGAGATTTAGTCTTAGAAAGGATTGTCTTGGTGCGCTTGATAGAGTCTTGCTGTTCAAGTAGCTTATCTCCTTCGTCTAGGACTACTGTATCGACATTTCCTAAATCCAACACTGAGCTATTTATGAGTTCATAGACTCTCCCCACAGTACCGACAGTAATATCAAATCCAGCTTAATGGTAGCTCTTCTTATCATCGTCAATGGGTAGCCCTCCGATGTTGAGACCTACACTGATTTTAGATATTAATTGTTTGGTAGTTCTGTCTGCAACATCAGTGACTTTGAGATTTTTGAAGGAGTCGAGTACTTTTCTAGTGAACTGATGCACCTGAACAGCCAGTTAGCGAGTGGGCTCTAGAATGAGCACTTTTACTGATGTGACCTTCTCAACCTCAGTAAGGGTGCTGAGTTTCTGAACCAGTCGATGAAGAGCAATACAGAGGAAGGCTAGCGTTTTACCTGTTCCTGATTTAGACTGTACGATTAGGTTTTTTCGTTATGGCAAGATACCCAAGGGCACACTGTAGAACTGCACGGTGGTTGGTTTAGTGTAGCTCATAGTTTAGAGAGCTCTGGCAAAGAGTGGGTGAATGTGCAAATCTGAGAATGATTTGCCTTCTGTAGTGGTGTCCTAAAGGTCAGGATGGTTAAACATCTACTATAAAATATACACTAATATAACAAAGGAATCAGAAACATGCTGGATAGGGAAGATCCGTAATATGAAGATTGTTGGTTGAAATGGTATCTAATATTTAGTTATGATGGAGGTACTCTTCTGTTATTAGATACCTAATGCAACCTTCTACCCTCCTCTCCTTCTGAATTCAAGTGCCTACTTAAGTACTAGGTCGTAAATAGTCATTGAATGTAATTACCAAACTAATAGTTGAAGAACAGTCTTTTGCAACCTATTAGAAACAGGATGCATCGGATAAGGTTAGAATAGCATAGCGAAAGCAACAACAGCTGTTAAGGATGCCAATATGAAGTCAGTCGACGTACTTGTCAGCATTAGTATGTCCGCCCGTACGCACATTCATCACTTATTGGAATTAAATTGTTGACGATTAACTAACTAATTATACTTCAATGATTCATCCACGCACTTATAAAAGAGAAATAAGTCAAACATAACACATACCCAATACAAACTCAAATTTTAAATTCAGGCTCAGGAGTTGGTGTTTATGATTTACAATAAAGTTAGTCTCGAATAAATTATATCTTATATTTCAACTTATGACTAAAAGGCCGGCCGAATACGACCTCGACTAAAAGAACCCTGAAGTAACACATCATCCTAACTCAGGGATTCGGAAAACCCAACAACGAGTAACAACTCAAATTATCTACCTCTGTATTTTGTGATTCATTTAGGAATAAATCGCTCAAAGGAAAATCCTCAAAGTAAAGCGACCTTAGGATTCTGGAGAACCAGCCAAAGTGCAGTTTAAGTTGGCAGCATCTTCAGACGAAAAGACAGCGTAGAAATAGCATGAGTCTGGCAAAAAAGACCTGGAAAAGACTCAATAAAAGCCAAGCACTAGCCTCTTTAGTCATATTAACATAAGCTTCCCCACTCAAGCATCGTCACTGTTTGCTAACGTACCCCCACAAACCAATTCCAATAATAGCGGCCTTAATTTGTTCGCTAACTTAGGCGGTGCTAAACAAGAAGGACCGATGTTTAGCTCCCTCTTCTCAAATGATGGTAGCAAAGGCAGCAGCTTATTCGGCACAGGCTTATTCTCATCAAACAACTCAACTATCTTCGGTTTTTAGAATCGTAGTAACATACCACCAGGAGGATCAGAAGACTAAGCAGGCAGCGGAGACGATGATGATGAGCAGAAACCAGAGGAAGACATCATTGATCCTAGCAAGACAGTTAAATTTTAGTATGACTCACCCTTCTAAAAGAAGACAAGTGTAAGTGTTAGTTAATGCAGCAACGGGTGCTAAAGTACAGGCTCAACTCCAGCGAGGTTATTGAAAATGTGGATGCTTCTGTGGAGAAGCTCAAGGACACTGAAAAGCTGTTTGTGATAGTCAGAACAGTGGTGACTAAGACAGTGCTGTACCAGGGGCAAATAGTGGACAAGTTCTCTTATTGTAAGCCCATCTCGAAGTCAGGAGACTCAGTCGAAATTAAATTATTGAGCTCAAGTGCTGATGCCAAAGTTAAGCAGGACATACTGAGGCTAAAGGTAGAGATAGTATAATGTAGTTTGAAGCGAAGGAGAACTGCGATGAGTTTTCGAAGGAGTTCAATATGGGTGTTCCGTCAAGCACAGTCAAAGATTAGTGATAATGTAGATAATCCTTTGTTCGTTATTTATCCTTACAAATAAACAAAAGTAATAGATTTTGTTCAAATAAACCAGTGCTGAGTGACACTAAACAATAATTCTCAAGGCAATTAATAATGGAAATTGCTATTTCTGCAAATTCAAAAAATAACTTAAATAATGCGTCTCAAAACATTTACACAATTTCTTTACACCTAAATGATGTGCTGTGATATGCGTGTTATTCAAACATCACTTTGAGAGTATGATTCTGACAAACTCCTCGTAATTGAAGTGCTACTCCCTCGCCAAGTCAGTCTCTCTAAACAGTTCATCGATCTCCTAGTCAGTAAGCTTCTCTCCAAGGTTAGTCATGGTGTTCCTAAACTATTTGAGGGTAATGGTTGGGCCCTATGGGTTGAATATTGACTGCATGGCCTCGATAAGCTCTTCCTCGGTGTCTGGCTCCTTGTACTTCTTGGCCATCAGCGCCATAAACTCCGGGAAGTCCACTTTGCCAGTGTTGTCGGGGTCTACTTCCTTCATCCAGTCTTTCAAATCCTTCTAGGTGGGTGTCTGGTACAACGAACGAATAACAAAAGGTAGTTCCTAGGTGAGAGTTAGATGTACTGAGGTGAGGATGACGTTGTCGCCATCTTTATCGAAGAGAGCGAATGCCTCTTTGAAATCTGCGATGAGTTATGCGTCCATCTCCATTTGTTAAACAGTTATATAATATTTGATTATGCAAGTTATCGATATGCATACTTATTGATTGTATTATTAATAAGATGATCTAATTGATTCTTTTATTGGGTGTTTTTAATTGGTAGCCCTTACCTGTTATTCTTTTATTAAGGTAAGTTGGCAAGTTTGATTAGCCAGCAAATATAATCAATCGCATAATAGTTGCCTAGCAAACAGTCCAAATCATGTAACTTTAGTATGATATATTAATATTTTTCATCTTTAATCTAACAAACATAAAATGAAGCTCTACCTATTAATCACTTTACTTCTCCTATGTTTCTCTCAAACTACGTCTGACCAGCAGTAGGATGAGGAAGAGATTGTGCTATCCTAAATCGATATGTACGCATTTCTCATAGTGTGCCCCATATGTTTTCTCTTCATACTAGCCTTCACCATTCTCTACGTCAAGTATCCGTCAACTCTCACAAAGCCCAATGACATAATGCTGGCCCTGAGTATCAGTGACATGTTTCTGTTGGGACAGTGGTGGACAACGAGTCTTTATGTCTGCATTCTACGAGCCCAACACATCAGAACTCAGACTGCCAACTTCAAAACCTTCTGCAATATTGAGGCTTCGTTCGGAATCATGGGAACTGCGGGCGAGTTCATCTACAACTGCATATTTTGTGTCTTCATGCTGATACAAATACGTATTGGCATAAAGGGAGGTCTTACGACGATAAGAGGCACGATCTATCATGGTATTGCAATTTCTCTCATCGCTTTAGTGGTTGTAGCTACCTATGTATTTGGTATGCAGGGGTTGAATGGTTATGGTACCTGCACTGTGCAGAAATCGGAGTATGCATCTTACATCAGTCTAGCAGCCATTGTATTCTACGTTATTCTCGCCAGTTACACCCTGTACTGCTTCAGAAAACAAATTCCAGACGATCCTGCCTTCCGTAAATACAGAGATAGGTTCTTGACTTACTATAATCAGTACGTTAGGTGGACTGTGGTAATTTGGTCCATTCTTGTGATCACTCATGTAGTGCTCAGTATCAACATCCATGCCAAGTCTTCTGCAGATGTGGTGTTTGCGTTTAGGACTGTGTAAAACCTCGCCAGATTGACGGCACCCATTTTACTGACGATAATAAGATACAGAAGTCCAGCAATCAGACCTCTAGTTAACCGTTTCTTCCGTAAGTATATGTTTTGTTGGTGTATTTCTAAGAAAAAGGACGTAGAGGGAGGATACAACGAAGTGAATGAACCAACTATATCATAATACTCAGAGCTCGAAATGAACTGGTTTGGGGAACTCTCCGCTTCAATTCAGCTCTCCCAACTCTACACCATATTGCTGGGGATCCGCAAGCATCTCACAAAAAGAATCAATGTGGACTCGCAGTCGCAGAATACAAAAGTGAGCGTAGACCCTCTGAAATAGAAGATCGTTTAAAATGTTAAGTACGAGGGTGAATCTGTCCCGTAAGGAGTGGCAGTGATCCCCATGAAGATGACAACATATTGTCCATCTATTTTCCAAGAGTTTGTAGGGTTGGATCTGCTGACTTTAGAAGACATAAGGCTAGGTTTGGACCCAATAAATAACTTAAAGCTCATTGATAAGTCAAGTAACGACGGTGGCAAAAGTGGATAGTACTTTTTGTTCTCACACGACAACAAAATACTCATTAAGACAATAACTGAAGTCTAACTGCAGGTGTATTTACAGAGGATCGCCAAATTCGCATAGCACTACAGGAGCAATCCCAATTCTTTCATCGTTAAATTCTATGGTTTGTTTACCTTTGAGTGTGTGGAGTTCACAGCTCCTCGAGTGCACATGCTAATAACCTGGAATATTACGCAGACTACACGACGAAATCTAGTTGCTATTTACGACTTAAAGGGATCAACCCACAACAGATAAGTAATGAAGCACAGAAAGTCAGTGAGTTTAAAAGTGCTTAAAGACATTGACTTTGAGAACATTTAAGGAAAGGTATTCGCCAGCAAACAATAGCTGGCTTAGGCAAAAATATCATTGACTAATGACTCAAGGTTTCTCAAAGAGATTGGGCTGATGGACTACTCCCTAATAATTGCCAAAGTGGATGTTGAGTAGTAGCAGGCTCTAACATAGGATGTACAGCTCAAAAGGAAGTACAGATAGTGCAGGTCGTCAAATTAGAGCGAGATAATGTACAGGTTTGGAATAGTGGACTATCTACAAATATGGAACCACAAAAAGAAGCTGTAGAAGACTGCCAAACAGTTCCTTCATGCCTCACCTACTCTGGACACAAGTGCCCAGGATCCTAAAACATACAGCGATCGATTCATCGCTCTTATAGATAGGATATTCTTATCATGATCTTCATTGTATAGGTGTATTTCATATTTATGCATGAAGTGTAAGTCTATCAGTTTGCTAGGCTTCACCTCAGAGACTGTCTGGGTTTTAATTTGTTGAGTTACTTTGTGATCAACTGTTTTATGAGTGTTCGTTTACTAGGTTAAATAACTACATTATAAGACAGTTACAGTGCTTGTAGCAGAAACGGTCGATAACAGTGTCCAGACTATCTCGTTCATAGAGTTGGATCTTGTCCATTACGCCTTACTTTATTTACACGTCGACATTCAATATCAACTGCCCTCTGAGTTGAGATGAATTTTTGTTTTAAAAACACTGCCTCATGCGAAATATCTCCTTTTAGTAGGACTTAGGCGTTTACTGAGGTAATGTTGGCTTAGCTCTACTGTGCCGAGTATTATTCAGTGTTGGCTCATTTTACTTGTTTTCAGTGTTTATGTGTAGACGGGGCCTTTTCCTCGCAGGCTTGTCGTAAAGGGTTTCAACACAATGGTTCTTGTGGGTTTTAGGCTTAAAGGTGCACTGTGATATCTCTTCCTGCTATTTCTTCGCTCTCTGCTTTTGCATCTTATTCTAGTGCTACTTGCGCTTTAGAACTTAGAAGCTTAGCCGCGAAGTCTCTGGGTCATTCGTCTTGACTCCAGTCTTTTATCGATACCTCTCAGCCATCTTACGAGATCGCGATGAAATGCAAGGTACTGCTGATTTGTTTTAGATCGAATGTTTAGAGCTCGCTGCTTGGTGATGACTTAATCGATTGTAGTAAAAAGGCAAATAGTCTGTTCGACAGAAGTCTAGACTGGGTGGAGTATCAATTAATCCTTCAATGTGTGCCAGAGCCTACATCAGCTGACCTTTCTCAATATAGCCATCATGAGCCAGTTACTTCCAGAGCATTTTGGCAAGCTTTTCTTATTTATCTAAGAAGCCGTTCATTTTGGAGTTGTAAGATATGAATCCCATGCCTCCTAAAAGGTAGAACATCTCCTCGATTCCTAGCTGTGAGCTAGCAGGATTCAACCCCTCAATCCTCTCGCTAAGCAGTTGGATAGTCTGGTTTACCTCCCTGCTGAACTTCTCTAAGCAAATCCTTTTACTCTTCTCCTGAACTAATGATTTAGGTTTCTCCACTACACTTCGATCGATAAAACGCACTTTTTTACTGGAGGATCTCTTTAGCTTACTAGCGATTCTGAGAGAGTTATCGTTAAGCTTAGGAGAAAAAGGGAATACAACAGATTGGTTTGCCCCTATGGAATCTCTCGATCTGCTGTGGTTGTGAAGGCGATTGAACACCTCTGCTTTTCCCTTTGTGGGCATAATGTTTGACAGGCGTGGTTTTTTGTGGGAAGACGAGCCAACCTGTATCCTGATTTTAGATTGATCGTTGGGAGTGCTGGCGACATCGAACTGTGAGTCATCCATGCTGTCATCCATCTGAAGATACTCTTCCCACTTATGATCCTTCGCAGTGTAAGTGCTGTTGATAGTGGGAATAGCCTCCTAGTTGCCTAACTCGTCCTGAGTATTGAATTAGTCGAACATAACGTATTTGTTATATTTAATTATCCCACAAGACTAGTTTAGTTCTGTTATTATCCTTGTGAGCTTATAATGGGTTTTATTTATGAGTGAGCTCAACCCAGTTATGGTGCTCGACTATAGAAATGCAATTTATCACGGAGTGGTCAACGATCAGCAGAGTCGCGACGGGTTCGGAATATTAGTAACAGACGAGTCGTAGATAGTGCTATGTAATTGCCACAGTAATGTCAGCTTGCTGGGAGCGGGGTGTAATTAATGGCCCCTACGTGTACATAGGAAAAAACATGAACTCGTATGGCCAGATGAGGCTGGGTAATTTGTACGGGTTCAACGTCATCTAAAATGATAGTTTTACAGTCTACGGCTAGTTCCGCAATAACCTGCTTGACGGCAAAGTCATAATTAGATCTCCCAACAGTCTTCAAACGCTAAACTACGACAAAGGCAGGAAAGTAAAGCTTGTTGCTACGCATGCTTTTGAGCACCAGAGTTTCCTGGATATTCTGGCCGACTGGTTTCCCTCTGAAACTATTGGGCTATTTTAGTTTCTCAGCGCATTGACTGGCGAAGTTGAAGTCCTTGACTATTTGACGTTTAGATAAATCAGGAGGCAACCAAGCTACAAGTATTTCGGCTTTACGGACGGAAAAGCGAAGGCCGGTTTAGGATTCAAGTTTAAGGACGAATGTTTGCTGAGTTGTGGGTGGCATTAGGACACCCTGCTGGATGGGTTAGGCAGAATGTACTGTACGAATGGGGAGGTTCACGATGGAGTGTTTCAGCGCGGGTAGCTTGCTGGCTACGGCATAAAGTTCAATAAAAATACCAACAAACATTCCATAGGCTTTCATTTGGTCAATGACGTAAAGCGTGGATTTGAGTTTCCAGTTTCAGAAGCAAGGCAGATAAGAAAAGAACTGCATCTGCGATCGCCTAACTTTCTAAATGTTTACGTATTGGTTGACAAGTTGATTCAAGTTGACTTTTAACGCATCACTATTTAAAGCAAGTAAAGACTCAGAACGATGCTCAGAAGCCCATCACCGATAAGGATTGCTGCTCAAAAGAAGCCCTTGCCGAAGACTGTTTAGGTAGCCCAATAATACCAGAAACTGGGCAACAGGCTTCAGAAGTTTTCCAACCTATCTAAACTTCTAGAGATCGCTGAAGCCATGGAGAAAAACTAAGAGAAGGACACGAGCATGGACTCTGAAATAGACGAGTACCCGATAACAAAATAGCAAGACACAACATCTCACAAGCAACAACGCCTCACAACTCCAAGCTTAAAGAAGGAGCTAAGCAGACCCAGAAACATGACATGGTTCAAGCCATAGTATTGATTCTTATTCTTAAACATCATCAGTAATAGAAGTCTTAATACAGCCTTTTGCACATATTCGCACTGATTGGTTGTTATCGTCCCAACTGCGAGCCTTTCGTAGCTCTTAGATTGTTGGTTGAGTATCCCCTTACAACTGGAGCATAGGCAGGCCCATTGTACATCCTAGCAGCCATCCCATAGGGGATAGTTACGTCGTAGAGTGGAGGTTAAGTAGCATGCCAGGGCGTAGGCTGCACTTTGAGGGTTTAGAATTTCGGCGGGAGCGTTTAGAACTCTGAGGTCTTAATGGTCTTCGCATACTATGCCATCGAGGTGGAAAAATCGATAGCCTTACTTTGGATGACTTTGCAGAAATCCTGTACTTTCAGAAACAGTGTATTGATGAACTATTTGTACTTGTTCTCCATGTGCTACAGTCTGTTTCTCAGAGAGTTAACCTCCAGTAGCAGTGTGTTCGAAAGCTTCTACTTTTTCTGCGTACTCTGCACTCGACTGAGCAGAGTTTAAAAGTTTACTTGCAACTGCTTCAGCTAGGTGCGTTCCTACATCTCAATCAGAGTACCTGCTAGGAGAACTTGGACTGGAATAGCTTTTTGGCAGTGATGTTGAGTGTCTTAGTGTACTTGGCGAACTACTTTTAGAATACGTAGTCGAACCACTCTGGAAGAGTATCCCTTTCGAGAGTAACGACTTGACTGAGGGCTATTCTGGAGGTTACTATAGACTAGCTCTGCACCTAGGAGTCTATTTTGGAAAACAGCTGGGCCTTTCTACGGGCAGTTTCCGAAAGCATTTTTAAATTCTGTTCGAAGATGTTCTCGATGCTCTGGGTGGAGCCCTTGGGTATGTTGAGAGACTGAGACAGGCTGTTAGAAACTCGCTAGGCCTCAGACACATTCTTCTGAGTGATGTTTACTTCTGGAAGCTCGTTGAAGATGTCCACGGCTAGCTGGGTCAGCAGCGCGGTCCGGTCCTTGAAGTGATTGGCCGGCGCGGAGTGCGCGA